>PVIC010019836.1:0-30146 GCA_004025085.1 Thryonomys swinderianus | reverse complement strand
ATGAAGTTAAAGAGTATGAACAGTAAGAAAAGAAAAAAATGTCAGAGGAGTTTTGAGAGAAGAGATTTTGAAGGGCATGGCACCTAATAAAGCAATGTGCTACATTGTTATAACCTCCACTTGAGAAAGATGGCTATGAAAAAGGCCAGTGTCAAATGGGTACATGCTGTGGTTTCTGTTTAGATGGCCCAAAGCCTTACGGGTTATAGGCAGGCTTTTAAGAGGTGGCTGGGATGATTAAAAAGAAAAAGGAAATAAAGCTTGTGTATATAGGGTTGAAGGGGTGGCAGAGTGGGTAGGGGAGGGGGAAAAATGAGAATTAAGTTGTGTCAAATACTGGTACAAATTCTAAATGTGGAGTGTAATTGTGATGTGTGTATATAATGTACCAATAAAATGTACCAATAAAAAAAATGTGGTTGGATCTACATGGTGTGATGTGGGTTTAAATGTGTGGTTAAGGGTGTATGATTACTAAATCAATCCACTGACTGGCCTGGCATAATCTTGGGCATGAATAATGGGATGGCCTCCCCAGGGTGGGAGTGCTACCCATGCTAAGGGCATGTAGCCTGCATAGTATATAAGGAACAGATAGCGGGCTGAACAGATATAGTTGTTACTGCTGACCACTTGCTGCTTCTTCACTGCTTTGCTGCATTCTGCCCATCATGAACTCTTTCTCCTCTGCAATGCCCTTCTGCTATACCCACCTGCCTTAGAGTCAGGCACCTATGAACTGAAACATCTGCAAACTGTGAGCCCAAATATACCTTTCCTCCTTTAACTTTGGTTGTTGTGTATTTTGCTTCAACAATAAGGAAAGTAATTGAGACATTAACTACAGACTGAATTGTGTCCTCCTCTAAAGCCATCTCCAAGCCTCACCTGCTATGTACAGGAAACAGAGCCTTGAAGGAAGTAGATACCACAGACCACTCCTATCTGCCCCAACCCCAGAGCATAGACCGAAGAAAGATCGTCTAGGGATACAGAAAAAGCAGTCATCTATACCAGGAAAAGAAAGTTTGGCAGAATAAAAATTTCCTGATCCTGATCTCAAACTTTCAGGGTTCAGACCTGTACGGAAATAATGCCCTACTATTTAGACAAGGTCGGGCGCATTCCCGGTGGTATGGCCATAGACAGTATCCTACTGTTTAAGCCACCAAGGCTATGGTATTTTGCTGTAGCAGCCCCAGGTGGATAATGCTGATACACACACACACACACACACACACACACACACACACACACACACACACACACGTGTACCTGGACAGCTTTTCTTATTATTTTGTAATATTTATTACCTGCTTTTTTTTTCTAGTTTGTTGGAACTAGATACAGAAAACATGTCATTTAGTGGACATCTATTATCTATTTTTTGCATCTATTATCTGATGGTCAAACTGCAGCCATGAAAAGGCACCAGAGGAGCCCTGTAACACAATGCTTATGATGTTCATAGGTGTACCTTGTCGGGCAGGAGTCGCACACCGACAAGGCTCCTTCAGAGAGGAGTGTGAAGTAAGTGGGCTCAGCAAGTCTAGAGAGGCCTAAAGTGAGGGTCCTGTGGTCCAGGGCTGTCACTAGGGTCGGTGTGGCGCACACAAGAGAAGCCCTCCATGCATTGGCACGCTCCCGGCCCCTGGGGGGCAGAGGCGGGACTAGAGCCAGGGTTGGCCCGTCACTCTGCACACCTCATCCCCAGCAGGATGCTCAGAACTCCCTGTGAGACACAGCCTCAAAATACGAAGCTTTAGGGCCGGAGGGTTAGCTCAGTGGTTCCGGCGCCTGCCTCGCAAGCGCAAGGTCCTGAGTTCGATCCCTGGTAACCACATATAATGCTGGGCGTGGAGACACGCCCACCAACAATCAACACCGCATACCACAGTGCCGGACGTGGTGGCTCACGCCTGTAATCCCAGCACTCGGGAGGCAGAGACAGGAGGATTGCTGAGTTCGCGGCGGCTTGCCTGGGCACCATAGTGAGCTCAGGGCCAGCCTGAACTCAAAAAGCAAAAAAAAAAAAAATGAAGCTTTAACATTATACAAATACAAAAGACTCCGGATTTGCATCTTTCAAATTTTACTTCTGTGATTTGCTCTTTTCACTGTGTTCACTGTTTAGTTCTTGAAAGGAAGGAGAAGATACCAGCTTTTCACCTTCAGTCACAATCAGAGAGCTCGGATGGACAATTTCACTCAAATCCTTCTCCCTTTCTACATTCAAAAGCGTATAGACCCATTCACTGTACTACTATAGAAAATGTACATCATCTAAGATGAATTACTTCAAGAGGTCCTTGTTTTTCTAACTTTTCTTTATGCTGTCAAATTTTCCTATTCACACGATGTCAGGGCTCCCCAGACCTTCCACCATTCCTTGATTTCCTAGGATTCACCAGCCTGATTATGTAACTTGATTTATTACAGAGAGAGGCTACAAAGTACATTCAACAAAGCCCAGAAGAAACCAGGCACAAGCTCCTAATGCTCTTGTCCCAATGGCGTCACATAAGACACGCTAGTTTTCTCCAGGAGGGAGAGGTGATAACAGGTGTGAAATGTTGTCTATCAAGGAAACCAAGTAGAGAGGATCAATACCCTATTTTTCTACCTAGGTGCCCTCTGCCCAACACATACCAATATTTCAAGAAGGACAGCAAGTATTAGTGCAGTTCCATTAAGTGCTGCTATGTTAATTGTTTCTGCATGAGACTCTGCCGCCATGTGGGATCACTCAATACAATGTCTCACATTTCTACATAAAACTCCACTGTTGACTCTGATCTATTTATAGTCTTTTAGGCTCTAACCAACCCTCTTTCTTAAAGCCCCCTTCATGATTTTCATACCATGCTATACCATGAAACTGTTTCTTTTTGTTCCAGGAAAAATATAAAGACAGTCCTATGTGTAAAGACTGACAGGTGACCCCAAGCTTTTACCCAAGTGAATCTGAAATTAAATAAAAACAAACATCTCCAAAATTGAAACCCTCTCAAAAATCAATCCATCTAGTCCTTCTAAGGGAAGCCATGTCCTCTCATTGTCATATCTCCTGCCTTATCTCTTTTAACAGAATGTCCTCAATTTGTGCCAATGTAACTTCTACCCAACTCATCTTTACAAAGCAGACACCACACTTAGGTCTAACCTTCAGGATCCTTAGGATACCAGGAGACTGTTCCCACACTGAGATTCACCAATTCATTTTCTCTAGTATTTCACATTCATCTACTTTTCATAACAACTCTAGTGCTAGCTGAGTTCTTCCTGCTTGAGTTGCCTACTTCCTAATGAATAAAACCCATGCTTTTGGCTTGGTCTGACATTAAGATAATCTGGTCAAGGGCCAGAGATTTAGCTCAGTGGTTCCAGCACCTGCCTCGCAAGCACAAGGCCCTGAGTTCGATCCCGATCACTGCATACAATGCTGGGCATGGCGACTCATGCCCACCAGCCATCAATACCATGTACCACAGTGCCAGGTGTGATGGCTCACGCCTGTAATCCCAGCACTCAGGAGGCAGAGACAGGAGGATTGCTGAGTTTGAGGCTTGCCTGGGCTACATAGTGAGCTCAGGGCCAGCCTGAACTACAAAGCCAGACCCTGTCTCAAAAGAAAAAAAAAAAATCTGGTCAAGGTCAATTTTTCTACTCTCACTTTTCTACAGTTAGTCCCATACTCAATTGTGTGGTAAATGAAGCTATTCAACAAAGCCTCTCTGGGCAATTTAGTCAACTGTTGCTATTTTTTCCCTGGAAATATTCCTTCCTAGAGTGCATTGATCACCATGAAATTGGGGCCTTTTATAATTATCAGCTAAACCCAGGTTCCTCCCTTTGCTGGTGCACACAGCCACCCGGAAGCAGTGAAGATACCAGTGTCTGGGTCTCACCCCATTAGGTTCAGACCCTAAGGGGCTGTGATTCCACATGGAAACAGGTTTGTGAATCCAGTGGTTGAGGAAACTGACACGAACAATCTGCCTTTCTTTCATTTTGTCTAAAACTAACCATAAAATACATGAAAAAGACAATCCATATTTTTATTTCTCTGTTCCTCTTCTGAAATTACTATTTCCCCTCAATCTCCACTTCTCGTCATTAAAGCCTAACTCCACATCATTTTGTAAAATCAACTTTCCCTCATCTCTGGAAAAGAGCATTCTCACTCACATGCCCTAGAAGTAGACGACGTAGCTCCTCCCCCATCTTGAACCGCGCGTCATGCGCCTCACCCTCCATCATCCGTACACTCTTTATACCCTTTTCTAGCGCCTTTCCAGGCACTCAGTTCTCACGAGTGACTTCTAACAAAATGTTGTGTTTGATATTATGTGAAATAGGAAAAGTCAAAAGATGATTTTTTTAACAAGTGCATGTAATGCTTTGAATCAGAATTTCACCCAGACAGAGTCATTCTTCTAATACCCTTAAGTCACAGCTGTATCCAAGGAAAAATACCCCTAAATGTTTGAAGATCTGCGCCAATCACACGCAGACTTGACTCTGTTAGTGACAACCTGTCCCTTTCCGTGTTTAGACTATGGAATGCGAAGCTATTTAGTTGAGAATCCCAGCCAAGGAGAAAAGAGGTTCCCTTTGCTACATCTGTCCTGATACCTTAGGCTGGTTTCACTCAGCTCTGGGGACAGAAGAGGGGAATAAAAACCAACATGCACCACTGGTTGACAAGAGCTTGGTTTTCTTGTTGCCTCAGGCCTGACAGCCCACCTGCATTTTGAAACGGACACCTGCTAGTCCAACTTTCTACCCTTTAATCTCAGCCTTTCACACTTTTCATTTAAATTACCCTACAATTAGTCTCCTCCTCCTCATTGTACCCACTGGGAAGAGAGAGAGGGAAGGAAGAACAGAGGCGGCCTGATAGCAGCTTCCAGCCAAATTTCTCTCCGCTATTGTGCCTGGCTGAGAGTCCTTCTCCTGATTCACTTTCCTTAATAACAGGCCTCTGAATACTCTCACCACTACCCTACACACACATGCACACACATGCATACACATGTACGTGATACATCTGCTTCCTCCCTAGAGGAAACTGGGTCCAAGTGGGACATGAGGCGAACTGGTGACGTGACACGGATGACTGTTCTGAAGGAGCTGGGGAGGCGAGGAAAGGGAACAGAAATGAATAAACAGACTTTTTTCTTGGTCTTTTGGATTATCACCTTGGACCTTGGACTAGTTTCAGGCCCACAGCAGCGGAAGCCGCAGGCGCCCAGCTCTGTTGGTGCCGCCCACTGGCGGGCGGCGCCTATGCAAAGTAGAAACGAGGGAAGTTGGGTCCTCACGGGCAGGTGAAGCACGGGGTCTCGCACGCAGCCTGCACCCTCCCTTGGAAACTGACTCAGCGGGGGCTGGGAGTCTCCTGGGCATTTTCCTGGGCAGACACAGTGGAACTTATGACTCCATCTGCTCAGAAGAGGGCACC
Source organism: Thryonomys swinderianus (assembly GCA_004025085.1). Taxonomy (NCBI): domain Eukaryota; kingdom Metazoa; phylum Chordata; class Mammalia; order Rodentia; family Thryonomyidae; genus Thryonomys; species Thryonomys swinderianus. The sequence goes on along the minus strand of PVIC010019836.1, from coordinate 24,682 downwards.
TGCTGGGACTGGTCATGATGGGGACAGAGCTTTGTGATGAGCTTTCTGTGGTCTTGTCAACTTTTTGTTTCTGTTCATCCCAGGCACACTGGTAATCTTTCTTTCCTCCTTTCCTTCTTTCCTTCCTTCCTTCCTTCCTTCCTTCCTTCCTTCCTTCCTTCCTTCCTTCCTTCCTTCCTTCCTTCCTTCTCTCTCTCTCTCTCTCTCTCTCTCTCTATCTCTCTCTCCCTCCTTCCCTCCCTCCCTCCCTCTCTCCCCACCCTCTGTCTTTGTTCATTCATTTATTGATCCAGGGAGTCAACCATGACTTTGTGCTTTCCAGGCAGGCACCAGAACAACTGAGCTACATCCCCAGCCCCACACTGATATCCTCAAGCAACCATTTTAGAATTTTTTATAAGGCATCTTTCACCTCTTAAACTCCCTTCACACAGTCTTGTCCTGATGCTGTCTTTATATTGCAGAGAATTAAAATGCCAAAGGTCTGTCTCAATGCATTATTAATGTTATTGACCACAACACTTGTGCTATGAATTTTACCTTTTATTTCAGTGAATGTTTACAGTAAACCTCTGGCTCTGGGTTGGTAATCACATCCCCTCTCACACATAAAGACACCAAGGCACAGCTGGGCTAAAGTTCTTGAAATTTTCTATGACTGACAAGCAGTTTCTCCTCTGGGAACAGCATACTTGGTGCTTGAGCGGCCTGTCTGTTGCACCATTTAGATGAGAAAGTAAGGAAATGGGTGATTTATCTAGAAGCTCCACCCCCCTTTGCAACACACTGGCAAAATGAAAACAGAGGGTTTATTGCTTCCTATAAATTAAAAGGACAGCATCTCTCCAAAGCCAGACTCCTCTCCAGAAGGAATCAGGGGACACCCGGGCCAGGAGATGGGTGATGATGTATACGCAGGTGACACAACTGAAACTCGGGCCTGTAACAGCAGCGGCCTGTACTGCAGAGGCCACAAACACAGTCTTGAACTTGCCTCATAATTAAATCCAGATTTCCTGCTAAACTGACCATACCCATATGTTCAATTGACTTACTTAGTTCCGACTTATATTTCATATATTAAATCTTATAGAGATTTCCTTTTTGAAAAATTTCTTTTTTTTTTTTTTTTTTTTTGAGACAGGGTCTCACTTTGTAGTTCAGACTGACCCTGAGCTCACTATGTAGCCCAGGCAAGCCTCGAACTCAGCAATCTTCCTACCTCTGCCTCCCGAGTGCTAGGATTATAGGCATGAGCCACCACGCCCGGCTGAAAAGTTTCTTAATACGTTTACTGACCATCATTTTCCAGATTCTCCCACCCATTTAACAAATAAGCCCAGAATCTCTTCATAGGATTCAAAGCCAATGACCTCTCTACTATGCCACACTGCCTCTGATCTTAAACTCTAAGGTTAAAAATACACTCACACAGTAGCATTTTGGGTTGAATTGTGTCCTGCAGAAATACACTAAAACCTCAACATCTGGCTCCATGAACGTGACTTCACTTGGAGACAGAGTCTTTGCAGATTAACCTGAAATGTAGTCCTAGTGAGGAGAGATGTGACTGATGGCTTTGGAGAAGGAAGAGACGCTAAGATAGACCCGCTAAACAGGCGCGAGTGAGGCTTCTGTAGACAGGAGGTAGCATGACTTGTCCGGAGCTGCCAAAAGCAGGGAGAAGAATAGAATAGGCTCTTTCCTGGGCCCTCCAGAGGGTTCCTGGCCCTGCCGACTCCCTGACTTCAGGCTTTTTTTGTAGCCTTCAGAACTGAATACTTCTACTTTTTATGTTTCTCAGCTTGTATAGTTTGCTATGGTTTAAAAACTAATTCAGGTAACAATCTCCTCACAGACACGACTGATCTGAGCCAGGGTCATGGACTGCGCTTTTCGGACCTAAAGGAGACACAGGCTCTTATGGTGGTTTTAAAGTGTAAGTCGCTAGTAGCTGAGCTTTCTGCAAATGAACAAGGTATCCTGTGTTGCTTTTGCGTTCCTCTGTGAGGAAGAGTTACCATACTACCTGTGCTTTTCCCAAGAACTGAAGCTCTCTGTTGGCCTTGGTGAACCTTCATGTCCTTGGCCCTCCAGAGCCTGCTAGAACCTCACTGTCCTGAGCAGTGTTTTCAGCGTGGCCTGTGCCAGAGCTTCTCAACTTTCCTGAGCATTAGCGCCACATGGAGAGACTTGAAAGATCCTGGTGTTCAGACCACACTCCGGACTAATCCCACGAGAATCCCGAGGCCTAGCTACATGTAGTTTTGAAAACTTTCCAGAAGAGGCCAATGACTTTCTAATCAAGATCAATGTTCAATAAATGGTCCTTAGGGATTTATTTTGTCAGAGGATAAGATTAAATAAATCTTGTGATATGCTTCCAGAGTAGGAGTAAAACTACAATGCTTAGTCTTTTTGATGGACAAAGTTCTCCTGGAACACAGCCATGAGCAGGGACTTGTATGTTGCTTTCCAGAGACAGCAAGGTTAGATGTTGCAACGGGGACCATTGTCCTACAGAGACAAACATATTTATTCTCTGTTGCTTTAAGAAGTTTCCAAAAGAATGAAACTTACCCTATTCGTTTTTTTTTTTCTTCCTGTAGCGAAGACCAAGGCAAGGGTTCTGCACTTGGTAGGTACTCGAATGAATTAGACCAAAATGAACTAGATTAAATCAAATCTTCTTCAAGATACTATCTGGAAAGAATTGAAGTTGTTCTGTTTCCCAGGAGTATTTGCATTTTAATAAGTAACTCATAAAGCCCCTGAGGCCTTTATTCGAAGACAGAAAGGAATGCCTAATTGCTGAGCTCACAAGCACCTGTAATTAGGAGCGTGAAGTTCTATCCTAAAACATTGAGAAATCTCTCCTGGAACCTTTGGGCTACACAGGGGAACAGGAGAGAGAGGCTGTTCCCCAGTTCACTTGGGTACAAATCTACTCAGCTCAGTTGTACTTCCCAGAGGATTTAATAGTCCTTACCTGTTTTTTTTAAATCCCCAATTTTATTTTTCTGGTTACCTGTCCTCCTTTTCCTCAGTTCAAACAGCTTTCCCCATGTGCAAACTCCAGCTGTCTTAAAAGGAATCACTACTTCTCTTTTTCTGATTCCTGTGATTTCCTTGTGTGAAGACTACTTTTTTCACCGCAGAAGGCTTGTATGTCAACCTCAGTTCGCTGGCAAGTCTCACTATTCAGTTTTGCTCTAGTGTATGAGTGATGGGCAATTGCTCAGAATTAAATCCCTCCAATGCCCTATCAACGTCCCCGGGGAATTTATCAGCCATCTACATTGATGCAAAGGCTTCTCGGAGCCTCGGAAATGGAGAAGTTCTTGAGATCTAATTAACTAACATGTGGCTCTGGTTTCTCGCTGACCCAGGGCTGTCAGGGGCTGTTTCAACCAAACAGTTGAAAAGATCAACTCCAACCAAGGAGCCAAACTGAGAAAGGCCCCAAGCCAGTCTCCTTTTGTTTCCTACTTACCACATTTGAGCTACCTACTGAACTTCCTTCAGTATTACTTTCCTCAGGTGTCAACAGAAGAAAATGAAAAAAAGGTAAAAGATGAGGATGTGCAAAACTTACTATGGTCCTGGCATATACATTTCTAAAGGATTCTGTCTTTGGAAAGATGACCCTATAAAATGCTAATCCACATTTTTTGTGAAATAGAACTCATGCCAGCCCATAATTGCCACATTGTGGAATTGTCATATATGAAAGTTAGTTTATATAGACTCAAGATTCTTAGAACATGTATGAAGTCAACAATGATAGCGTTCCCTAGCTCTCACACAGTAAGAAAATCTCCTCACCCTCGCATCTGTCCTCCTAGGTGTGATTCTACTCTCTGGCTTTCACTTTTCTGGCCTGCCCAGAGGGTCCGAATAGCTGTTTTCCAAGGTAGCAAATTCTTCTGCTGTTTTTAAAACTATAATCATCTTTGTCCCCAATGCCCACGTTTATGAAATTCCATCGAGGTAATGTTTCCTTTCTTCCTATCTACCTCGTGAGCATATCAGGCTCACTTCTACTCTGTCACCTCAGTCATAAACCTCCAGCCACCTGCATCTCTCCTGTCTTCACAAGTCTCTCTCATCCTTAAAATTTGCTTCAGTGGGCCGGAGGGTTAGCTCAATGGTTCTGATGCCTGCCTTGCAAGCGCAAGGTCCTGAGTCCGATCCCCGGTAACCACGTACAATGCTGGGCGTGTAGACTCATGCCCACCAACAATTAATACTGCATACCACAATGCCAGGCGTGGTGGCTCACGCCTGTAATCCCAGCACTCAGGAGGCAGAGACAGGAGGATTCCTGAGTTTGAGGCTTGCCTGGACTACATAGTGAGCTCAGGGCCAGCCTGAACTACAAAGCGAGACCCTGTCTCAAAAAAAAAAAAAAAAAATTTGCTTAAGTGCAGCAGACCCCTGATGGACTCCCGCAGGCCTCTCACACAACTTTTATCTCTGAACTTCATTTCAATTATAGTCTGTTGTGCACAGTTTAACATTTACTGAAACACCTTTTGTTGCTGTGTTTTTGTCAATACTGTGAATGGAATCCAGAGACTCACATGTGCTAGCCATGTGCTTCAATCTTTTTTCTTTTTTTGTTTTTGTTTTTGTTTTTGTTTTGAGACAGGGTCTCGCTTTGTAGCTCAGGCTAGCCCTGAGTTTACTATGTAACCCAGGCAAGCCTCGAATTCAGCAATCCTCCTGCCTCTGCCTCCCAAGTGCTGGGATTACAGGTGTGAGCCACCACGCCCAGCTCTTTTCCTCTTTTTGAGACAAGGTGTCCCTAGTAGTAGAGGCTAGTCTTAAACTCACTGTGTAGTTCAGGCTGCCTTAAACTCACAGTGATCCTCCTGCCTCAGCCTCCCAGGTGCTAGGGTTACCAAATGCCACACCTGGTCTTTTACTCTTCATTGCCATATTATTTGTTCTGATTGTGGCTGTGTAGCCTGACTATATAACTTTTAAGGCAGAAAGCATCTATTAAAATTCATTTGTACATCAAGCTTAGACCCGTACACTATGTGGCATGAGGAACACCACACTTGATGTCAGACACACCTAGATCCAAATCCCATTCCCTGGGACTTTGGACAAGCTTCTTTATCCCTCGAGTTCAAAGTTTATTCAATTATACATGTAAATGTTATGAAAATTAAATAATATAACATGGCTAATACCTGGCACGTGGAAACTATTCAGTAAATCATCACTGTTATTTTATATCGTGCTGAGTAGGTTATTCCTTTGAAGACCACTGCTCATTTGTCTATACGTCCACACACTGAGACTTCACTTGCTGTGCACGTAGCCCGTATGGAGTGCCACCAGTTCCTCATTGCTGCAGTGGAGTCTTGGAGAAGCACATGAATTATTGTAGCTCAGAGCAGGGCTGTTAGAAGATGACTACCTCTGCGGGTTCCTGTCTCCCATGGTTAGACTCCTGCCATCAAGACAATAATTCCTCCATACAGCAGTCTGTGCTCTGGGGGTGGGGGGCAGCTCCGCAGTGCAGTTTGGGGGAAAGTCAAGAAGTGCTCAGTATGGGAACAGAAAGAGGCCCTGTTAGGTTGTGCCATGAGCCTGAACAGCTGGTCCTAGAGGTTGGCAGAAAGAACATTTGAGCTAAGAAGAGCCTGACAAGCGATGATATAATATAAATTGATTCATGTCTCTTTTTAATGTTTTAGATATTTTCCAAAGGTTTTGTCTAAATCTTACAGTCTTGCTATTGTGTATCACCCCTTTCCCATGAATGCTGATAGAAATGTAACCTTTTCTTTTTTATAAAGAAGGATCTTTAGTGTAATAGTAATACATGCTCAGTGTAGAAAAATTAGGAACCAGAATAAAAATGCCTCAAAATTCTTCATCACAATATGTATTTAGGCTATTTTCCTTTGAACTTAAAGTACTTTGGATATCTTTTGTCCATAAATGACTATCTGGAATAGTTCATTGTTTGTGGCTTTACCATGTTTTGCTTAATGCTTAAACCATAACTTGATTCATCAGTTCCCTGTTATTGGATATTTACACTATTTAAATTTTTGTAAGTTTTAGAAGCATCAAAGAAAACAAGTAGACATTCCTGATGATAGATTCCCAGGAGTGAAGGAGACTGATCTGAGGGCTGGCCGTCTGTGACGCTGGGGGTGGGGCAGTGACCACCGTCCATGAAGCTGTACCATGGAGACAGCCGAGCTGAGCCATTTTCCACTGGCTGTGCACACCTAACTCATCCATTTCCAATCTGCAGTCTGCTTACAGGCTCTCACCTCCGCAGTCTCATGCTCGGCATGTGGTCCTTAGCCAAGCAGGGTCCTAGTCAATCTACGCTCCGTCTTCCCCCAGACAGGGCACTGAGACCTCTTCAGAGTCCTGGCGCTTGCTCCCCTTCTGGGAAATTCATGAACTCATCCTCACTCTCAGTATCACAAAATAATATTCATCCTGGCTGAGAGACTGTGGAAATCAACTCTACCTGTAGCAGCTGACTCTATTCCAGGTCTTTCGGGGACATTTGTGTTCTAGAGAGAATAATTCCCACATATGCAACCCCGAGTAACCTGTTTGCTCACCTTATAGCACTGAGCCACAATTCTCTAGGTTGCATAATCCTTTCATCTCTGGGAAGCACATTTTCCAGCAAGGCTCTTGGTGTGTATAAAACAGTAATAAGCATTTATACCGGGCTTTTAATCTTCAAAGTATTTGTGAACATTGACTAATTAATTTTCACAACTCTCTTGTAAGATTAGTAAGTGCTACTCCTGCCCTGAAATAAAAACAGCATAAACCACCGAAACATTTGACACATCACAAAAGCCAGAGCCCAAGAGTCTGGGGAGAGAAGATTGTCAATTACCAGCTTGGTCATGAGGGGAAAGGAGTTGAGGCCCCTCCCAGTCTCTCTAGAGACATGAAAGTACAACAGACTAGATCCAGCCGCTGTGCTCGGGCCCCGGAGCAGCAATTTGGCCAAAACTCTGAACAAGAGTTAAGGACCCCTGCCAAACTCAAGGTCATCTAAATTCAGCTGAGTCATGTGAAATGAAGAGATAAATCTAGAGTCATAAATATTCACATTAATGATATAAAAGAAGAAAATATATCTCAGGAAACAGACACACAGGACATCCACTTTAAAGGTTAGTGTTAATAAAAATATTAAAAATACAAATGAAAATGACAAGTGGTAAGGCAGTGAATCATAGAAGCATTATTGTATGAAGTTGTGCTCCAGTGTGTGCATGTCTGAGCTGTGGCACATCATGTTGACCATCAGGAGTTATAAAATTCCAGACCACAGATAAACGCTCAGCTTGTATCGCTCTTAGAAAAAAATTAACTTGTTTTATACCTCCAGAATGTACAGTTACTGTAGACCCTGTGACTCTATACATAAAAAGCAAAGAATTCTAAGTTTTAATACTTCCTAGCTAAATCGTTAATTTCATTGATATCTAGACTAGCCTAAAAAGGCACATGGAACTTCCTGCCCTTTTTCTACTCTATACTGATGGCAAACATTATGAGTGCTGTGGCAAAGCTGTGTTAGACTCCTGGAAATCAGAATAATATCGCCGATAATAATACAATGACTTGTTGACTATGCAAATATTGATTATGATAATATTGCTTGGTAGTGTGAGATACTGGACGTAGAGTACAAAGAGTACTATCATACATCATGCAGCATGAAAGACTGTGGACTTCGTCAAAAGAGCTGACTCTGAATTATGGTACTGCCCCACTGTGTTGCTCAGCAGGCCAGACACATTCTTTTCTGTCTTGGACAAGGAAGGCAATGAGACGGCATTGGCCAAGATTCTTGGTTCCAAATGGCCTTTCTCAGACCACATATTCTTTTTTAATGGCCACCTTGCTTCTCTGCTCCCCTGAAATGATTGTCCACTCTATCTCTATGTCCTGGTCTACCCTAACTCACATCTGCCTCTACCACTACTTCACTGAAACTTTTTTAAATGAGATCAACTTAGAAATCTAACCTTCATCCTCAGCCCTCACCTCACAGCTCACTGCAGTGAGCCCTCAGTGGCCACAGCTAAGTACATGCAGAGCATTATAATTGTTGGGATTCCCTAGAATCTCAGCAGTGATTAATTTGCTATTCCCTTTGACTCCTCTTTTTCAATGTGAAATATAAATGCTAATATATCTAAGGTCTCTGTCCTTGTCCTTATTCTATATTTATGCCTGACCCTTGGGAAGTTTCATCATATCTCATGACTTCAAATAGAATATGTATCGCTAGCCTACATCATTTTCTTAAGTGCTACCCTGGCAAATCTGAGCCTGTTCAATATCTGCTCTTTCACAATTAAAATCATATTTCAATTTAACATAACCAATAACAAAATGATTCTATCCACCTCCTTACTTCATCCTTCATCCCACCAACATTGTCTTCTCCAGGTCATCTCTGTCCCCTCAGGTAGGAGTACTGCTCATGCAGCTGCTTACACTAAAAACCTAGGAACACTACGATTCCCCTTCTTCCATTTATTGTCTCCCTCCTCCATTAACACAGTCAGTGCTGCTTCCTGTACCTGAAACTATCCTGATTCCAATTACTGCTTCTTCGCTATGACTATTCCAGCTCATGTTGGCCGTATCTCCCTCCACCTAGACTCAAAAATTCTTATCTACTATCCCTACTGCTCCTTCTCCTCTTAACCCACTATAATCCATCCTCATGTAACAAATCAAAGTACTGTTTTTGGAATGTAGCTCAGTAACTTTCTTTTGGTGTAATAAAGCCACCATTGACTTCCCAATGCCATTGTGATAAATTACCAACTCCTTGTCAACTTCTAAGTGGGTCTAGCTGAACTGGTTAGGCCTGACTCTTCCACCTTCCTCATAGTGAGCTTCATGGTATTTGTATTCAGTGGGGACACTTGAACTTCAAAAACTCTGAACTTACCTTTTCCTCTGTCAAGAAATTTATACCTCAGTTTTCACAAAACTGACTCACTGAGAATCCAGACATTAGCACAAATATCAATCTAAGTTAAGTTGTCTCTAAACACTGACACACACATATACATATTTTCTTCTCCATAATCCTTCTTAGTTTTTAAAAACACTTACTGACATCTAAACTTACAGATTTGTTATCTGCTTTCCCCATTAGAAGATTCCATGAAGCCAAAATCTTGTTTTATTTCTTCTCTATGGTACAGTTCATAATGTATTCATGAACACCATTAAATAGTTTGTATACTAAATGAAAATTCTACTTAATGTGGCTTAGGAGAATGAGGGAAAATAAATGCAATATAAAAGTTGAGAAACAGATTTAACCTAAGATACATCTTAGTCACTTTCCTGGCTGCAGGGCAGAAATACCTATCAGCCACAACTTATAGAAGAAGGTGCATTCTGGCTTCCTGTTTCAGAGGGCACAATCCATGGCAGACAGACATGCTGGTGGGAGGGGCTGAAGGAAAGTGGCTTACCTCATGGCAATAGGAAGTGTGAGAAAAGCAGGAGCTGGGGGTGGAGTCTTGAGTCTTCAAAATCATAATCTAGTGACCTGTCCCTTTTGACTGGGGCCATCTCCAAATATGAGACTTTTGGAGGACAATTTAGCTCTAACACATAACATGGCAGACTGAAACCAGTCCCCCAGCTGATAAATTAATGTTATATGTTTCTCAGTCACTTGGCTCACTTTTTGTCTTCATTAATTTCATTCTGAGGCATATTTGGCAAGAATGACATAACCAGTCCTAAAGAATATCACCCGTTCTTAACCTCAGAGGAAAGAATTTTCCATGGGACTAGGGATTTGGGAGACATTTTTCACCCCCGAAACCTATAGGAATGGCTAAAGTATACGTGATATGAATTGATAAGAAAGACATAAAACTTTCACTGGCTCATTCAAGCAGGAAGGCTAACACTTGAGACCACCTGCATTTCAAGCCCAGACAGCAGAGTGCTACCAAGTGCACAAATGAAGGTAATGGGCAGGGCCCTGGAAATAGTGTGAAGAGCAAACAAAAGCTCCTACCACAGATACTTAACTGGTTCTGGTTCAGTTGCTTTGTTGACTAATGAGTTAATATTTGTGAAAAAGCCTAGTCCACCAAGGGAGAAAGGTGTTTCAACAAATACAACTTTCTTCCACTACTTCAAATGCTTTCACCAACCTAGGGCATAAAAGTGGCTTCTGTGCTCATTGGGTTCCATCCATTTGCAAGGCTTAAGATTACGTGAAAAGAATAAATGTATAAATTGTTAAGTCTGGGGCCAGAGATTTAGCTCAGGTTTCTGGCGCCTGCCTCACAAGGGCAGGGTCTTGAGTTCGATCCCCAGTAACCACATACAACAGTACTGGGTGTGGTGACTCATGCCCTCCATTAAACAGTACCACATACCACAATGCCAGACATGGTGGCTCACGCCTGTCAACCCAGCACTCATGAGGCAGAGGCAGGAGGATTGCTGAGTTCCAGCTTGCCTGGGCTACATAGTGAGCTCAGGGCCATCTGCACTACAAAGCAACACCTTGTTTCAAAAACAAACAAACAAAATAAATAAATAAAAATTGCTAAGTCTGGAAAACCAATCTGGTACTGTCTAATGTGGACATGTAAGTCCATTTGACTCAAATAGCTGTCATTCTATTTGCCCAAGAAAACTAAACCTCAGATGCTGAAAAATATATTCTTACATGTCCTCTGCTAATTTAAACAGCATTCTCTTGTCGGCTTCCTCCCTCATCCTACTTCCAGCTTATTTTGGGTAGATAACACACATACGGATAAATACTTAAGATGTAAACTCTGTTGTGAGGGGAGTTGTGTGATGTACTCTCTGGAGAGGTGGAGACACAGCACAGGGAAATTAGGATTTTGGCCTTGACTCTCTAAGGAGATGCTGTGGAATTTCATCACGTTCCATGTTCTGATTTCTGTGCTCTTCTCCAGTCTATAATTTTCTTATTACAGACTTTCAACAAAACTCAGTCAACTTTTTCCCATTCCACTCCTCAACCCCAACCAACAGCATTGCTCTTATTTTACCAAGGAACTAGAGATTATTTGGAGAGAGCATGCACCCATGTTCCCACCACTAAGTTAACATTCTCATCTTCCTACATACTCCTCGTCACCAGCAGATGAACTGTGTCTTCTTCTATCGAGGATCACACCCACTGGGGCATGAATTTACCCTCCTTGCCTGTGCCAGGATATCACCGTGGCAGCATCGTCACCATCATTCACTTTTGCTTTCCTGCCTCTTCAGTTTTCCCTCTCGATGGGGCCGTGTTACTAGCACGCAGCACACTTGCATAGCCCCTCTGGACTCACTGTGTCTCTCACAGTCGCCTCACGTCCCTGCTCCCATTTCTAGTGATAGAACTGTGAGACTGATAACCTCATCTCTTTTCCTCACCTCCTTTGAGAGCTCAGTCCAACAAAAATGTTTATCCTTACCGTATCTTTTCTTTGGTATGAGAAACTGAAGATGTAAACGAGTTCTAAAATGTATGATAGATACTGTAAAATAGAAAATATTCAAGGGGAAAAGGAGGACAGGGGCAAGTAAGAAGAGAAAGAAAAAATGGGATGATAAAAGGGAAACAAACTCGTGTCGTATATTGGTACAAATTCCCCAATGTTGAGTGTGATTCCGAGCTGTAGATAAAATGTCCCAATAAGAATTCAATTTTTTAAAAAGGGAAACAAAGCTTATATAAGGGGCAGGGGGCTTGTAGGGTGGACAAGGAAATAGGTAAACTGAGAATTAAGTTATATCATATACTGGTACAAATTCTCGATGTCAAGTGTGACTGTGATGTGTATATAAAACGTACCAACAAAATCAATTCTTGCACACTTGCATAGATAAAAATGTTTATCTTCACCCTTCCATTGAAACAGCTCCTCCCAAGGTCACTGCTGACCTTCACACTGCTAGACTCCATGATCAAATCTACAATCCCATCTTACGGCATCAGAGATAATCAATGCACAATATTTGTACCTTCTTGAACATCTTCCTTACTTTTGAAAGATATCTGTCTTTTCACTCTCCTTTTACTTTGCTGAGTTCTGCTATCCATTCCATGTCTTTGTTGGCTTTCCATATATGTCAACCTCTATCTAGTTATTCAAGTGACCCAGGATCCTATCCTCAACTTTCTACCCATCTCTGTATTCACCTCATAGAGAATGTCGTCCACAAACATAACTATCTGTGTGACACCTTCATAAATGTCTCTAGCTTCCACCCCAATTCATACAACAATTTCTTCTCGATATATCTGATTACAGTTTTAATAGACTTCCCAAACTTCTCATGTTTGCTTGTGGTCTCCCACGTTAAACACTTGACCCCCAGAATCTGCAAGCATACTCCTTCCCATCTCACTTAATGACAAACATCCTGCAGCCTCTCAAATTCTATCAACTCTCCTGACAAATACAACCAGAAAATGATCACTTCAGCTGCTATACCCAGTCCAAACCTTCATTATTTTGCTTGAATTGTTTTTAATAAGCCCGTTAGCTGCCACAATGGATTCATTCACACAGAAACCAAGGAAGATTCTTAAAAATCTGTCAGATTATCCCTCTGTCTAACACTGCCTGGCACATTTCCCTAATTCTAAATTAAGATTTGATGGACCCTATAAGACCTGATTCCTGATTACCTTTTGGACATCGATTCCTACCTCTTCCTCCCCGGTTACTCAGCTCAGTCACGCCAGCTTGTGTTCTTCCCTTGGACATGCTAAGCTCATTCCTCCCACAGGGTCTTTGTACATGCTAGAACACTCTTCCTGCCTGGTTTCTTATCTCTATTCAGGACTTCACATTTTTCCTTCATCACCCTATTTTTCTAAAAGAATTGTTCTTCACAGAACTCAGTCTTCTTTTTGGCTTGTAACAACTTCATGACATGTATACCACTTGGTGTACGTTCAAGAAACAAAAACTGTACAAGGTATTGGTCAGAAAATATATTTTAGAATCATTGACCGGTAGGAGGTGGCTAACCAGTGAAAACATTACAAGAGGACCCTACAGAGTCAAGTGCAGCTCATGGAAAAGGGCGGCTACTAACCTGGGCTGGAGAAGAATGGAAAATGAAGAGCTAAGCGTGGCGTGAGCTCCCCTGCTCTGGGCTAACAGCCAGACCTTTTTGGAGAGGGTGAGACTCCCACAGGGGCAGGCAGCTGGGCTGTGACAGCAGCCCTGACGAAGGGTAGAGGTCACCCAGTTTCCTTTTCCCGGAGAACGTGGGCAGCTGGAGCTGCTTGGTGTCTGGGGTGTGGCCAGGCCTGTGTACTGTCTGGGACAACCAGAACCACGGGGACAGCCCTTGGTAAGGAGCTGGTCTCACATCAGCCACAGCTTTCCTGCATGGTCTGTTAAGTTTCCTCACTGAATGTCAGAAGCAGAGGACTAGGCTTTGAAGTGAGATACCAGCCGGTCTCTTCACCTTGCCCTATTCCTCCACAGAAGGTCAACCCTCTGGCGCTGAAGAAGGGAGATGTTCATAGGGTCATCTTTTGGTATTTAAAGCAGGACAAAGAAAAGAGATTTAAAGAAACAGTAAGTTGAAAATCTCACAATGCTTCATCTATTTATCTCCCTACTATCTCTATTTTACTGGCTAGAAACTCTGAGAAGAGAGATTTATCTCGATATCTCAGTATTTAATATAGTTCTCAGGAGACAGCAGATTTTCCATAAACACAGTACTGATTTGCAGAAAAATATAAATGTAGAGGCTGGATCTTTTCGGAAGCCATTCTTTTCTTTCTGTCCAGTCACGCCCCAGTTCGTACCAATAAACTCAGCCCTCTTGGACTCAGGTCAGCTGGTGCACTCCCTGCTGCAAGGGTGAGTGTGAGTCCCAGGGCACTTTTTCATGTGCTCTCTCCATTATTCAACAGAATCAGGCCCTGATGTTTCCTAAAATCTGAAGAACAGGCCTGTAGCCTGGGTGTTTGGGAGATGGAAAGGTGAGCCTGGGAGGGCTCGTCTGGCGTCAGAGCTAGTACACATAACTGCTAAACGAGAGAGGAAGAGATCTCAGAGCTGGGTGACAGCAGTGAGTCTGGACTCTGCCGGCCTTAGACTGCTCAGTGACTTTAGTCAGCGAGGTGACGTTTGGCCCAGTCAGTTGGATTTCTTTTTTTGTACTTGCAGCTTGGCCATTTCTGCTCTACTTTCTGATAAATGTTCAAGCTCCGTGGGGAGCATGTCCTGGCCTTGCCACTGCCTCACCCCCTCCAGCCTGTGACCTCACCGGGGTAGGTGCACAATACGCCCATAGATGGACTCACACCAGCCCATGGATCATGAATTTCTGAAAAGTGACTTTGTGTGTGGTCCCCAGGTCTTCATTTTAGAATTCTTTGAGACATATTCTTCTATTTACAGAGAAAATTAAATACTGGAGCTTTGAAACGTTTTTCTTTCTTAAGATTAGAGATGAAGAAACAGCTTTGAAACTAACGTCACATCTTAATGTACCAAAGGAACTGAGTGGCGACATAAATTCCTAGTGTAATCTTAGAACCCAACAGAGCAGAATTTCCAATGTGGAGCCACATCAGGGAAAAGGGTGAGAATTTCAACAAAATCATCAATAACTCGTTTCTGTCTAGAGATGCACCTGCCACCACTGGTGCCTCCTCCAGCCCTCAAATCGCCCACTGCCGGGACTATGGCTGCCTGATGGGCTGCAGCTTAGAGCCTTGCTGGGGTCACCGCAGGTCGTAGCCTCGCTGAAGGAGCAGCGACGGGCTGTAGGTCCCAGGGCCGTCGCCTCCACCTGGACCAACCTCAAGGGGTTCTCAGTCCCACGATTCACCCTGCAGAGGATGCCTTAGACCTCAACTGTGGCTGTGTCCTCCGTGCCCAGGGCTTCCCTAGCTGCCTCACTGAACATGTCTCTCCTAAAGGAACTTTGCCAGTCCATAGCCTGTTTCCAGAAACCTGACCTAGAACAAGCGAAAGGGGAAAGACAGTAAGAAAAGACAGATAACACACGAGGCTTGTCACATACAAAGAAAGGGAAGGTGAGGCAGCGGCGACTCTAAGAGACAGTTGCAGGTTGTTACAAAGCCCTTGTCCTGACTCTGAATCCCATCAACAGGACACGCCGAACTATTCAGACCGAGTGAGAACCAAAAACTTCATTTTTGCATCTTAGCATTCTAAAACTGGATATCTGTCTTCAGCACTCCCAACACCAAGAAGCACTACAAGGAAATTAAATATTTACCAAAAAAATCTAAAGTAGACAGCTGAAAAAGAGGAAGAGGGAGAGGGAAGGAAGGAGAGAGAGGATCATAGTGGTTCTCTTTCCCTGGCTGACCTATCACTGGTACATTATTAAATTGATTTAAGCCACAGTGAAATGCTAAGCATGAGGGATTAAGACTCGAAAACTTTGACAAATTAATGATTTAAGAATGAATGAGAAAACATTACAGGTAGTCCACACACTCATGTAAATATCCCTGAACAAGAAAGACGAAAATGGCAACTGGCCTGGAAATTTTACTGAAGTCATCAGAAGGAAGGAAAGATACACGCAGTTCGTAAGAACCCAAAATTCTGTTGGTACTTTCTCTGATCTCTGTTTTCGTGTGCTTCGGACAGTGAATGAAGAAGGAAAACACTTCACTGGAATCAGATGGCAGCTGCTGAATGCGGTCAGGATGCCAGTTCATAGACTTTGTTACCCAACAATTTCAGGTTCATAGCAAAACTGACTATAAGGTGCCAAGTCCTCCTCCTCTGCCTCCCGAGACACACACGGCCCCAGTGCTATTCCAAATCCTGAGCAGCAGTTCATGTGTTACACACTGATGAACCTGTATTGAACCACACCAGCACTCAAGGCTGGTGGGAGGGTATGTCCTCAGGGTTGTAAATTGGTCCCTTAGACTAATGCCCGGTGACATCATTATAATGCCTTACAAAGTGTTTTCATTTCCCAAAAGGCCCTCCTTGCTCTGCCTACTTATCACTAACCCCTCTCTAATCTCTGATAACTTCTGATATTTTTACTTTCTTCTAGTTTGGCTTCTTCCAAAACTTGAGAATCATTCATCCAGCTCAGACTGGTTTTTTTCACTTAGTGATCTGTGCTAAAGAGTTCTCTATGTCCTTTCTTCATCTGATTGTCCACTTCATTTGAGCAATGAGTCACAGCATAGTCAGGATGCTGTGGACCACAATTTACCCTCTCACCTACTACAAGATACACTGGCTACCTTCAAATTTGGACTGTTGTGAGTAGAGCTTTTATAACTATCCACTCACCAGTTTTTGGGCATACATTACTTTTCAGCTCTTTGGGGCAAATTCCAAAGAGTGTGATTTCTGTAGAATAAAGGTATTACATAGACATGGCCTCCTCTTGTTATTTAAAAGAACAGCAAATGCATCTCCCAGAGGGGCTGCATCATTTTACAAAATACCTAATATAAATGACTCAGATCACCGTCTCTTGGCTCCAATGCATCTCAGCCTATAGTGAGGCCAAAGCTTCATGGTGGAAGAGAATGTGGAAGAAAGCTGTTCACCTCAAGCAGCCAGAAAACAGGAAAGATCAGAGGGGAAAGGTCCAGACATGCAATATCCTCCTCAGTGGTCCTTTGTGACCACCTCCTCCCCTATCTGATAAGGTTGGTTTTTTTTGTTTTGTTTTGTTTTGTTTTTTTTGCTTTTTGGAGACAGGGTCTTGCTTTGTAATTCAGGCTGGCCCTGAGCTCACTATGGTGCCCAGGCAAGCCGCCGCAAACTCAGCAATCCTCCTGTCTCTGCCTCCCGAGTGCTGGGATTACAGGCGTGAGCCACCACGCCCAGCATTATATGTGGTAACCGGGGATCTAACTCAGGTCCTTACGCTTGCGAGGCAGGCGCCGGAACCACTGAGCTAACCCTCCGGCCCCTGATAGGGTTTTTATAACTTCATGCATCATGAAGATCCCTTTTGAGTCAATGTTTGTGTAGAATGTTAGCTCTACATATAAATTTATTTTTAGGTTGCAGATGCCCTGTTTTTCTAGCATCATTTGTTACTTGTTTTGAGGGGTTTTTGTTGTTGTAGTTGTCATTTTAGGGTTTGTTTTGTTTTGTTTTTTTGCTGTATTGGAAATCCAACTTAGGACCTCGTACTTGTGAGCCAGACATGGTGTTACTGAGCTAAATCCCTGGTCCAGCATGTTTTTTTTTAAAGGAAGAAACTATCTTTGTTCCATTGTATTGCCTTTTCCCCTTTGTCAAAAATCACTTGACTATTTTTTGTAGGTCGTTACTGAATTTTTACTTCTAATTTTTATTTTATCTTCTTTATTTATTGCTTTAAAATATACACATTTTATTCCTACTGTACCAAAGAAGTTGAGGTTTTGCCTAAAAAAGAAAAATAACTTGTATCAATTTGCATTTTTATACAGCGCAGAACATGGTGAAAATATTTTCATCCAGATTACTTCTGATTTGATTTCTGTTTCTCTTTAAAAAAAAATACGCTGTCATGTATCTAGGACATACCCACACTTTCTATTTTTGTATTAATAGCACAGAAACTATCATTGTTAATTTGATGTCACTGCCACCAGCACCCCATCCAACACTTGAGCATTCGTTGTGCAAACCATGAGCTCCTAAGAGCCTGTACTTTGATGGTCGACAGAAATCATCATTTCTTTGTTTCCACCAGTTATTAATCTTCTAATCTAGATGCAAAGTGACATTTTTTATTTGGATCATTAACTGTATATGAAAAGGAAAGTGACATCGTTATTCTCTTTATTTTCTGAATTTTCTATTATAAAGAATCTTATTCTTCCCAACAAGTAATGGTATCTTTTAAAAAATAAAAACATAATGTTCTTGTCTTTAAATTGAAGGGGCAGATGATAATAAGAGATACTCTCAAAAATGTATAAAAAGAGGTACAAGCCTGAAATATGTTTGTCATGATCTTCGCTGATGAGGTACATCCCACTTTTAACAACCTCCTCACTACTTCTTTTTGACACCTATGTGTCTATTCAGTACCTCACGATTTATGGATGCATCAGTCAGCTTCTTACTGCTGGGTCAGAATGCCTGACACACGCGAATTCAAGAAAGAGGTTTATTTTGATTCTGTTTCCAAACTCTGGTCCGTGTCAGTGAGCTCCAAGGCAGAAGCATGATGTCAGAAGATCATGGAAGAGGAAATCTACCCAACTCATGGCCTTGGGGAGCAGAGAACAGGAGGAGAGACCAAGCAGGAGGTGCATGCTACCGAATCAAATCCTTAGTGACCCACCTCTTCCAAAGGCCCCCACCTCTGAACAGTATGTTCCATTGTGGACTCACTGTGATCTAACAGCTTTTTGAAAGCTCAACCTCTGAGCACAAGAGCCTTTCAGGGAATTTTTATCTAAGCTGCAGCAGTCCACCCCTGGTCCACAAAAAGCTCATCTAATTATCCAAGATGAACTCAGTCTATTTCCAAGAACTGCCAAAATCTTAACAGTTCCACCATGACTCAGAAATCCAAGTCCAAAGTCACCCCTAAGACTCAGAATAAACTCTCAGCTGTGAGAATAAATTTTTTAAAAAATTGAAAACAAAGTTATATAGTTCCAACACACCATGACACAGAGTAAATATTCCCAATCCAGGGCTGGAGATTTGGCTTAGTGGTTCCAGCTCCTGCCTTGAAAATGCAAGGTCCCTGGTTTGATCCCTGGTAACCACATAGAACAATATTGGTCATGGTGGCCATGGCCACTAGCAATCAGTACCTCATGCCACAAATGCTGGGCTTGGTGGCTCAAGCCTGTAATCCCAGCACTAGGGAGGCAGAGACAGGAGGACTGCTGAGTTTGAGCTTGCCTGGGCTACATAGTGAACTCAAGGCCAGCCTGAACTACAAAGCAAGACCCTGCCTCAAAAAAAAAAAAAAAAATTCCAAAAGAGTATAGTAGACATTATTTTCTAATATTAACAACACTGCAACCCATATTCTTTCTCCAGTGTCCATTTCACTAGTTTGATTGAATGAGAATAGAAGAAAAAAGACCCTGAAAGAGAATTCTGAGTCTGTTCTGCATTCAGTAGCCACTTTTTAACCTCCCACCATAATTAGAACCTTGTAGAGAAATTTGGTGGCACTAGCTTCAGCCTTTTGTATCATTTCTGCTAAGACAAGGCTTCTGATAGGCAGCAAATCTCAAACCAGCTCTTTTCAACCATGTCTCTGGTGGTATCATAGTCATTCCAGTTTGAAGGGCAGAAAGAAAGCAGACAGCTGCCACAGAAATCCCCCTCCTTCTCGATCCATCCAAGGGCACACAGTAGACTCTTCACAGCTTCAGGGAGCGTCATGAATCTGCATTTGGACAAAAGAGTAGGAATGGGAAGAAAAAACAGAATGAGGTTCACCTTGGCACATATGATAAAGGACAGCTAGACTCAGAACTTAGTTTCAGTAGCACTCATTAAAGAATATACACCCTTGGCACTATCAGCGTGCACTTGGGCATTACTAACAGTCTGACTGGCGATGTGTAAAAGCTATCAGAACTAGTCTTAGCGGACTGGGGTGGGCATGAATTCTTCAGAGACCTCCTAAGCGGTTAGGGCAACCACCTAGTGGTTGT
Source organism: Thryonomys swinderianus (assembly GCA_004025085.1). Taxonomy (NCBI): domain Eukaryota; kingdom Metazoa; phylum Chordata; class Mammalia; order Rodentia; family Thryonomyidae; genus Thryonomys; species Thryonomys swinderianus. The sequence goes on along the minus strand of PVIC010019836.1, from coordinate 4,998 downwards.
GGACCAGACAGGGCTCACACAGGGTGGAGGATGTGACTCAGTGGGGCGGTGCTTCTATAGCAGTAGGAGATGCTACCCTGGATCCCCGGAACTGGAAAAGGCGGGCAAATTCAGAACGGTCCAGTCTTAATGGACCATGGGAATGCAAGCAGGTTCATCAAAATTGAAGTATCAAAAAATAAAACAATCCTTCATGTGAATAAAATTTTCATTTCTGCACACTGATCAAGGGAATTTTAGATGATATTCTTTGATATTTTGATAGATTTCATGTTATAATGAGGTGACTAGTTTTATCACTTTAAATGCTTGCTATTATTGTTGTGAAGTGTACATTACCACAATGAATTTTGTGTTTTATGGTCTTGATTCAAGTTCTTTCTCTTTTTGCAGGAAATTGTGTGTTACCAAAAAGAAATGAAAAATGAAGTTAAATATGTACACACTGTAGTTATAAAACTTTTATTTACCCCAATCCGCTGATTAACTTGCCTTTTATTTTAAAAGAAAAAGGCCAACACACTTCTCAGACACTATAAATAATCATGACAATATCAAATAAAAATAGATGTCATATCAGAAAACCACAGTGGAGTTTAAACTTAGTTTAGCAAAATCAACAACTTACTCACAAGACTGATGAACTGCAGTTCCGTGGTTTTAACAAAAGCATTCTAGCAACCAGATAAGCAAGTGCCTTCTTGACATAGATGGATGATAGCACATGTGCCAGGAGCCGGTGGGAAATAGGAGCTGTCATCTAGAAATGACAGAGCCCTTGCGAGTCCCTGCAGATTAGCACTCCGTCTCTGGCTGAGCAGATAGACTGCTCGCTGAAGGTCTACTGCCAGCAAAGCAGAGGCAGCACTCTGTCTGCCGCAGGGGACTGGAACCTTCAATGGCTCGAACCCAGAGAGCCCGCGTGACGATGTCGGGCTTCCTCGGAGACTTGCTCCGGAAGAAACCACGCCACTGAGAGTACCGCCGTGTACGTCACCAAAACCATTCGTTCCTTCAACATAGACACTACTCAAATTTCATCGAGAAGGAAAAGCCAGAATAAACAAGTCGACTTTAATATTATGCCTCATTTGAAATTATCTTGTAGACAGGCTCCAGATTGTAACGATCACATCACAAACCTTACTCTTATCTTTTTATTTAAACAACTGCATGCTCAGAAATCCATCTTTTTAGCCCGGGGCCACTAAATAAACACTGTGTAACTCACTGACCGGCATCTAGGGAAGGAGCTCTGAGGTTAAAAGGAAGGTCCAGAGTGCACTGAGTTTAGCAGGACAGGTTTTCAAATGCAGCTGGCTCTGTCTTCAGCAAGGGCTTTCCCGGGCCTTCTGGGAGTCCACTGGGGCCATCGCTCTGTGACTCTGCTTAATGGCTGAGGATGACACGCTGCCCTCTGCGTGGTCCTTTGGCGGAGAGGGAGCACCGTTGTTTCATTAATGGCCTGGCACCACATGGTACACTCTTCACGTCGCTGATCTAGGGCCTCCGGGCACAGGGAGCCATGCATGAGCAGCCCGTTATCCCATGGCCAGCTACGAGGGAGTCTTCATTCTACAGATCCATGAGGTTCCCGGGTGTGGTCAAGAAAGCAGCTGAACACCCGGGTGAATGTGTCCCAGGGATTCCAGTGAACAGATTGACAAAAACTCCCTTCTGAACCTTTGTTCTTAATGGCGAAGATTAACAGAGAGAAAAGGATGTTGAAGTGTTTAGAAGTTACAATTAAATAAATAAATATTAAAAAGCAGCTCTCTTAGGGGAGAAATGACTGTCTTATTCCCGGGTGTTAACCAAGGTGTTTGAACTCTAGGTTCAAGCTACGCAGGGTGACAGTGTGTGTAGGAATGAGATTTCTCTGGAAGCCGCTTATTCCTATCATGGTAAGAAATGCTGCCAAGGTAATTCAAGGTAATATCGTAAGCCAAGTAAAATGCACCATGATAACAAAACTAAGTTCAGAAAGAAATATTCTTCTGATTACTGATTTTGCCTTTAGTGACATTATTGATCTTCAGTGCAGTGGATAGAAAAGAAAAGCTTTGTTTCCGTAGCACTGTCTTTCGGCTCCAGGTCTGGCAGGTCTTACTACACAAAAGCCCCCTCCCCCTCCCCCACTCTTGTCATTTCCTCAATGACACTCCTGACGTCGATGACAAGCAGTCAGGAAGAATAGCACTTGCTCCTCTCATCAGCTCGGTTCCATCAGCTCCAAACGCAGAGGGTCTCACTTTGCCATTTTCAAGGTCTCTTTCCAACCCGGGTCGCAGCTGGCGCTTCCATCAGGAGTCCACACCGTGAAGATGCTGGCAGTCGGTCCCCAGCCAGCTCTGTGGAAGATGTATCACCTCCCTCCTGGCACGCAGTGGAATACACCTTTCTTCACTTCATCTCTGGGAAAGACCCCATCATCCGCAAGCCCTTTTTGACAAAAATACTAATAATGTCCTGATCTCCTCGGGGATGAGGACATTTTGGGATTTGAACCGACATGACCTTAGCTTGTCAGAATGATTTGACTTAGAGACACGCAACAGTGAATCCCATTGTCTTCTGTGATTTTAGAATGTGGCAGATAATAAATTTAAGAATATTTTAATTATGTTTACCATGACAAAGAGGGCCAGTAAGAAAATGTGGAAGTTTTCTTTTTTAATGCTTGCATTATGGAACTGATATTCTTTCCTAGTATTTGACACTTCTTTATTTTTAATCATTCTCAGGGATATATAGTAATAAAACTACTTTAAGATGATATTTTAGTGTTTAAGAACTGTTTTGTTCTTACATGGAAAATGCAGATAAAGGAAAAATAACTGGGGCCAGAGCTTTAGCTCAGTGGCTCCTGTGCCTGCCCAGCAAGCGCAAGGTCCTTCGTTTGATGCCCAGTAACAATACTGGGCATGGTGACTCGTGCCCACCAGCAATCAGTACCACATACCACAGTGCCAGGCATGGCGGCTCAAGCCTGTCATCCCAGCACTTGGGAGGCAGAGGCAGGAGGACTGCTGAGTTCAAGGCTTGCCTGGGTTACATAGTGAGCTCAGGGCCAGCCTGAACTACAAAGTGAGACCCTGTCTCAAAAAAGAAAAATAACTGTTTAATGACTACCAAGGAAGAGGAAGCATTACCAATGCCAGACAGATATAACTGAAACCATTATATATCTGGCTAAAATCAACACTGAAGTTAGCAGATGAGTCCAGAGATCGAAATGAAATATGATCATATATAATAACAATTAAGGATTTAGGTTTATTTTGTTTCCTTTTCTTTCTGGGGTGTTATAGATTGAACCCAGGGCTTTATACATGCTAACCAAGCATTTAACACCAACTCTCTTGCACAGACTTAAGGATTTGAAGTGAAATTCTTTTTTCTCTGTTGAGAGCTCTTTTTTTTTCCATTTTGTGGCTTCATTGTGCTACTTGCTTAGCAATTAATGTTCTAAATTGTAGCTCATTCAAAGAAAATAAACTTCCTGTAAATACATGTACAAGCTGTATCTAAATATGCCAAATGAGGCAAAGAAGTGGTATGTAGATGCCAAAAAAATCACTTTGACCTCAATTATCCGGAGAGTATTTCGAGAATCACTTTGCGTGGCTAAACAGCATGTAATCTAGTTGTCTCTAGTATAATCACCATCTTCTAGGAAAACCCTCTTTCCATATTATATCATCTTCCATTTGCAACCAAATCAGAGCCCAGTTAAAAATATAATCACTCAGCATCTCCTTGGTCAGCTTTAAATTCCCATGTTTCTTTGATAATTACTCACTATTAATGTTATGTGTGACAGAAAATGTGCATTTCGTACATAGGTGCTTTACAATGAAAAATAGCTATTTTAGAAACAAGCTCATAATTACCATACAAATTCTATATCACCATATCTGGGACTAGATCAAAATATCAATTTTAAAAATATAATCCTAGCTGGGCGTGGTGGCTCATGCCTGTCATCCCAGCACTCGGGAGGCAGAGATAGGAGGATTGCTGAGTTCGAGGCTTGCCTGGGCTCCATAGTGAGCTCAGGGCCAGCCTGAACTGCAAAGTGAGACCCTGTCTCAAAAAAAAAAAAAAAAAAAAAAAAAAAAAAAATATATATATATATATATATATATATATATATATATATATATATATATATATATATATATATATATATATATAAAATCCTAGGTCCTGGGGAAGAAAGAAAGAATTGCCAGGTACAACATTTCAGTTCTGTCTGGTAAAAGGCTCTGGAGACCTGCTCTGCTACATTGTGAAAATATCTAACACAACTGAACCCTACTCTTAAAAATGCTTATGATGTTAAATGCCTTGTTGTGTGTTTTATCCTAAGTTCATTCTAAATGTTTATAAACACAATCGGGAGGAACATCTCCTCTGGACCTGGAAGAGTCAGCTAGGTAGACGGGGATTGTCGGCGTGCCAAAGCCAGCTTTAAATTCTAGAGAGCATTCATGGAAAATTCTGGTAAAGCTCCCTGAGGGGTCAAGGAAACAAGAAGCAAAGAGAAGATGATCAATGCCTTTGTCCTCCTGAGTAATTCTGATTTATGCAGAATAGTTGAAATCATTCTGAGGGAAAGCCTCTTGTCCTGACAGATGTGGCTGGAGGACAAGTGAAAACACTCTTCCCGAAGACGGCTTATTGATCCTTGACATCGCCATTGTTGAGCGATTGACAACAAAGGCAAGTTGCTGCGTGTCACACAACAGGGAAAAGAAACCGCTTGTCGGAAAGTGGAGGAGGCAGGAGTGAGCAGTGTTGCACTCCTGCAAAGTGCTGTACGTGTAGCCTTTCCCTTAGGTAGGTGCTGTCCTATTGTGTCCAAAAGCGGGAAATGGAGTGAAGAAAACAGGAGTTGTCACTGTTATCATTAGAAATGAAACTCTGAAAAAAAAAACCTCATTCCATCTAGTCTTAATCTCTTTGTCACATCATTTTGAAACATAAGCAGTGAAA
>PVIC010019835.1:0-30037 GCA_004025085.1 Thryonomys swinderianus | reverse complement strand
GAAGATCCTGAAATTGTCTATCTGTGATCTATTGATTTCACTTATTAGTATATCCTCCAGATGTCTCCATTTGCACCTAAATGGATCAATCTTGTCATTCTTTATGGCAGAGTAATACTCCATTTTGTAAAAAAACCACATCTTCTTTATCCACTCTCCAGTTGATGGACATTTGGGTTGTTTCCAAGATTGAGCTATCTGCCTGAAAAATTTTTAAACTATTTTAGGTACAATCAGAAATTTCATAGATTCTCTTGAGGCTTATTTGTCATAGAAAAAAATGTTTGGGTTGAATAGCTGAGATGTAGTACTTCTTAAAATGATTGTAGTTGTGAGAAACCCAAAATACAGAAGACCTTTTACTTCTGAATTCAGTTAGGGTTGGTTGTAACTCAAGTTGGTCAGTTGAGACTCAGTCTCCTCTACATAGCCTTCAGAGTCTCCTGTAGACAGGAAGATCTCAGTGTCCTTTGAGAGACCTGGCCCAGGATTTCTCAGGGAACCCTACACAAGAAAGGGTGCTGTTGTATTCCTTCTAGAAGTCATAAAGGGTTAAATCTATATCTGAAGAAGATATAGATATCTGGAAGCACAGGCGCCTGGCATTCAGATTATAAGTCAAGACTTTGTAAATTAAGACTAAAATTCCACTTGTTACCCAAATCATTAATATGTCAGGGCAGTCATAACTCCAGGATCCACTGTATAATAAATTAAAGAACACAGTAGGAGATACATCATAGGAACAGGGAGATAGACCTTTGCGAAGGGGAAGAAGATCAAGAGAAAGAGAAGGGAAGGGAGAGAAGGGAAGTGCAGAGGATGTCAAAAGAATGAAGATGTATTTGGTACATGTCCCAGCTCTCCGTAGTGAACATAATCATTAATGATGGACTGATAAAAATAAAATGATTGTGGCTATACTGTAATTAGATTAGCAAATAATAGAAGCATAGGATATAACTAAAGAAACCATTTGGGCAGTGTTTGTACTTTTAACAAAATGGGAAATCGGGACTTGTATTTCAGCATCTTTATAAAGCAAAACTAAAAACTAAGTCATTAAATTTGAGTTACAAAGCTTGCACATTTCTATAAAAAACCATTCACCTTAAGAATGTGAACTATTTGAGTCATGGCTTTTGGGACAGGCTTTTGTGTTTGTAGTAGACACGGATGTTATTTTTACTGTTCATAGTGATTTTCTCATCAAAATCGTGGATGTGATGGATTGCAGCCAGCAGAAAACATTTCGAGGACACGATGCCCCTGTTTTAAGTCTTTCTTTTGATCCTCAAGACATCTTTGTGGTAATTATTTTTTTCTTCTTTTTTGTTACTTTTTTTTTTTTGCTTTTTGGAGACAGGGTCTCGCTTTGTAGTTCAGGCTGGCCCTGAGCTCACTATGGTGCCCAGGCAAGCCGCCGCGAACTCAGCAATCCTGTCTCTGCCTCCCGAGTGCTGGGATTACAGGCGTGAGCCACCACGCCCAGCATTATATGTGGTAACTGGGGATCGAACTCAGGTCCTTGCACTTGCGAGGCAGGCGCCGGAACCACTGAGCTAACCCTCCGGCCCTACATTTCTTAAAAGTATTTAAAATGGTGAGAGAATTAGAACCTTTCACCCAGTTGGTAGAAAATGGATTGAGTCTGTTGAACCAATCTCTGTGTAGTGTCCAGTTCTAACTACTGAGAAGTGTGTTTCTTCTTGCAGGCATCAGCTAGTTGTGACGGGTCTGTCAGAGTGTGGAAAATTTCAGATCAGGTAAACTCAGTAATTTGAATTTAAAACTGTTTTACCCATTTCTGTAACATATGGAATGTCACCTCTTGTATGATGGGGTCAAATAGTTACTTTTCTTTGTAATTTGTTCCTCTAAGTAGCAAACAATAATTGAATGCAAAAGTAATATATTGAATAATGCTGGGCGTGGTGGCTCACGCCTGTCATCCCAGCACTCGGGAGGCAGAGACAGGAGGATTGCTGAGTTCGCGGCGGCTTGCCTGGGCACCATAGTGAGCTCAGGGACAGCCTGAACTACAAAGCGAGACCCTGTCTCCAAAAAGCAAAAAAAAAAAAAAAGTAATATAGTGAGAACTAATTGCTTTTCTCTCTAATGCCAAGGAGAATGGTGGATATATATTTTACCATTGAAGCTTTGTACATCAGAGAGAGCCTGTTCAGTTACACATTTCCAAGAGAATTAGCATATGTGGCCTGTGTCGCATGTTAGGAACACAAGAATAAAGAAGGTTTAGGCCACACTGATTTTTTTTTTTTTTTTTTTTTTGAGACAGGGTCTCGCTTTGTAGTTTAGGCTGCCCTGAGCTCACTATGGAGCCCAGGCAAGCCGCCGCAAACTCAGCAATCCTCTTGTCTCTGCCTCCCGAGTGCTGGGATTACAGGCGTGAGCCACCACGCCCGGCATTGTGGTATGTGGTGTTGATTGTTGGTGGGCATGAGTCTCCACGCCCAGCATTATATGTGGTTCCCGGGGATCGAACTCAGGACCTTGCGCTTGTGAGGCAGGCGCTGGAACCACTGAGCTAACCCTCCGGCCCAAGGGCCACACTGATTTCTAAACACATATACAGCTTTTAACCCAGCTTGGTAAAAATTTTAAAGGGTGTCTTAAGAAAATGCTTTCCAGATTAGCAGAGGAAATAGATTAAGTTTTTCTGGGATATTAAAAATAAGCATGGCTGGGCGTGGTGGCTCATGCCTGTAATCCCAGCACTCAGGAGGCAGAGACAAGGAGGATTGCTGAGTTCGAGGCTTGCCTGGGCTACATAGTGAGCTGAGGGCCAGCCTAAACTACAAAGCGAGACCCTGTCAAAAAAATAAATAAATAAGCATAGCATTTCTAGAAATAATGGGACCTATAACAAAAATCCCCCTGGGTAGCCACAGATCTTCTTTCTCTTAAACTCTTTGGGTCTCATAACATTTTTTTTTTTTTTTTTTGCTTTTGAGACAGGGTCTCGCTTTGTAGTTCAGGCTGGCCCTGAGCTCACTATGGTGCCCAGGTAAGCCGCCGCGAACTCAGCAATCCTCCTGTCTCTGCCTCCCGAGTGCTGGGATGACAGGCGTGAGCCACCACGTCCGGCATTGTGGTATGCGGTGTTGATTGTTGGTGGGCGTGTCTCCACGCCCAGCATTATATGTGGTTATCGGGGATCAAACTCGGGACCTTGAGTTTGCGAGGCAGGCACCGGAACCACTGAGCTAACCCTCCGGCTCTTTATAGTGAATCTTTAAGTTTAATTTATCTTGGAGTACTCATTAAGCTTTTTATATATTGAGTATTTTTATTGTTTGCTTGTTTTGCTCAAAACATATTCTTATTTCAAACTTTTATACTTCATACTTCTGAAAGACAGGATTTAAGACTTAAGAATTTAGTAATGAAGTATTTATTATAATTAAATTACTAGGTTGTTCTAAGGTATATCACCATTTCAAGAAACTGCTGATTAAGTATATTGAGTCCTACATATATTTTTAGGGAGAATTTTCATAAAGGAAAATAAATTTTTTTTCAAATATTAGATGTGTGCTGTTAGTTGGCCACTGCTACAAAAATGCAACGATGTGATAAATGCAAAATCCATCTGCAGACTTGCTTGGCAGCCAGAGAGCGGAAAGGTAAATAATTATTTCATCAACCTTTGAATTATTTTGTCTAGTCTTTTGTTTTGTTTTTTGGTACCAGGAATTGAACTCAGAATATTGCCCTTGCCAGGCAGGTGCTGTGGCATTGAGCTAAATCCCCAGCCCTTTGTCTAGTTTTTGTCAACTTTTAGTGTAAAGATAATTTAAATTGTAAATGGTGTATTCAGATTGTAAATTTTAGAGCCCAAGTCAGTTAATTAATTTTTAAATGTTTTAAGAAATAATTCAACTTCTTTTTTAAAAAAGTTTTTATTTTTGCAGTACCAGAGATCGAACTCAGGCCCTTGCATGTCCAAGGTTGGCGCGGTACCAATTGAGCTAAATGCCCAGCCTCAACTTCTAAAGATTCTTTTTGAAGATTATTTTTTATGAATCAAATTTAGATTTCTCTTTGTATTGATGGTTAATGGAAGAACTATAGGAACAGTCCTATTGTGTCTAATCTCATTACTGGTACTACACATTTTGTCAGTATAAACTTCTCATAACCAGTTATGAGAAGTTTAAAAGGAAAGAGAATGTTATTTGCAAGCAGATGCTTGTATAGAAGAAAATCAGATGGAGGAAAAATGTTACTGATAATTAAGAAAATTCAGAGTTTAATTCAGTCCTATATTAAAATATAAAACTATGGGTGTGAGAAGTTTGTTACTGACTTATGCCTAGACATGTGTCTATTAAACAAATAGACACTCATATATAGGAATTTAGTAGGTAAAGGTGGAGAAAAGGAACAGAGGCCTGAGTCCCAGGAAGTAAAAATGGCTGAAGACCAACTCAGAAGCCTCTTGTGAGGAATCTACAGATAATTGCTACATTATTTTTTCAAGTTTCCTATTTATGTTAAGTTTTTCAGAAAAGATTAAACATGACTAAAATATTTTTGCCCAATAAAACAATAATAGGACAGGGCTGAGAATTTAGCTCAGTAGTTCCTGTGTCTGCCTCGCAAGCACAAGGTCCTGAGTTCGATTCCCATTACTACATACTACAGTGGTGGTTTACACCTGTAATCCCAACACTTTTGAGAGGCAGAGGCAGGAGGATTGCTGTGTGTTCAAGGCTACCCTAGGCTGCATAGTGAGCTCAGGGCCAGCCTGAACTACACAGTGAGACCCTGTCTCAAAAAGGAAAAGGACAAATGACAAACTGGGATGAAACAGTTTGAAACTCTGTAAGAAATAGTTAATTTCTTTATATAAAAAGTGTTCCTACACATTAGAACCCAGTGGAAAGATGGGCAAAACCATGTAGACAGTGTGCAGAAAGAGGCTGTGGCATTTACCTGTTTACTGATTTACTTCTGCACTGCTGGGACCAACCCCAGGATGTCCTATGCACATGCTTCAGTTTGTAGAACAAACTTTCGCCCTGCTCTTTGTGATAGAAAATTGGAACCATCTTGAATGTTCTTTTATAGGGAACTGGTGGTCTTGAAAGTGAGATTCTATTGTTGGGATCAGTTTTCATGTCCTCATGCCATAATCTTTAAAATAGTTTCTTTTTTTTTTTGAGACAGGTTCTCACTTTGTAGTTCAGAACTCATTATGTCGCCCAAGCAAGTTTCAAATTTGCGGCAGTCCTCTCACCTCTGCCTCCCAAGTGCTGGGATTACAGGTGTGAGCTGCCACGCCCAGCATGTGACATCTGATAGTGATTGCTGGAAGGCATGAGTCACCATGCCCAATATTGTTGTACGTGGTTACTGGGATCAAACCAAGAACCTTGTGCTTGCTAGGCAGGCACCAGAACCACTCAGCTAAATCTCCCGCTCTGTGTAGCCACTTTTTGAGATTAGCCTAGGCTGTGTAGCAAGATGCTGTCTTGAAAAAGATAGAAATGTCAAACCTTTTAAGTCATATGATTTTAAGCATATACTTTCTAACTGAAATGATTAAAAAAAAAACCAGTGTATATTTTTCTTTATTTTCAAAGCATGAATTAATCTGATTAATTTTAAAGTTAATAAACTTGCTGATTATGATGGCATGTGCCCATAATCCCGGCACTTGGGAAGCTGAGGCAGGAGGATTGCTGTGAGTTTGAGGCCAGTTTGAACTACATAGTGAGCCCTTGTCTGAAAAAACCACACACACCAAAAACAATAAATTTGACAGATTTATTAATTAGCATCAGGGATCAAACTCTGGACTTTGTGCTTGCCAGGCAGATGCTGACACCACTGAGCTAAATCACTGGCCCGAACCTAGATTTCTTAAGAAAGTTGTATTAAAAATACTAGTAACTACTAATTCTCTGCTTTCTGGTACAAACAATAGAAGTATTGATTTTTTTTTGTTTTTGTTGTTTTGCTTATCAAAATTTTCAACAATTTGCCTAGTTGTGTTAGTTGCCAGTTGAAATATAGATTTGCTTTTCTGTTTTGTAAATTTATGTGGATAAATTTAATGCCTTTCTTGTCTTCATTGAATGTAATGTCAACTTTTGTTTAAATTGTTTCTTTCCTAATAGTTACTGGCAGTTCCTGTGGAAAAATCTGTGAAACTATATAGAAGAGAAACTTGGAGTAATCAGCTTGATCTTTCTGATTGTTCCATCTCTCAAGTAGGTTTTGTGTGTGTTTAGTGGGCCTCAGGGAATAATGTCTGTGTTCTTCCTGCAGCAGTTGCAATCAGGTGTGTGTGGACAGGGAACGTAGCTGCATACCAGTGCAGGTGTCTGCTGTCTGCCCCTTTGGCCAGTGTTTCGCCAGTAACTGCATAGTAGATACCTCCAGGAGCCATCTGACCTTCCTCCTCTGTGAGAGTCAGTCCTTAGCTTTTCTTCTTCTTCTTTTTTTTTTTTTGAGACAGGATCTTGCTTTGTAGTTCAGACTGGCCCTGAACTCACTATGTAGCCCATGCTGGCCTCAAACTCACAGCAATCCTCCTGCCTCTACCTCCTGAGTGCTGGGATTATGGGCATGAGGCACCATGTCAGATATTGTGGTATGTGGTATCAGGGATCGAACTTGGGACTTTGTGCTTGCAAGGCAGGTGCCAGAACCACTGAGCTAAATCCCCAGCAGTCATTAGTTTTTAAGAGACTTAGATCATAGTCTTCAAAATTTTAGAAAAGGAATGATTGTTAGTCTATTTCTCTGCTACTCTCTGTTTCCCACCTTTCTTTCCTCCATCTCCCCTCCTACTCTCATCTCTGAAATTTAGAGCAAGAAAGGTCCTTGTTCTCTGTCTGTTCTCTTGCTCAGTCTCTCTTTCTGGGTGCATCGTGTACTTTTTTTTTTCCTGCCGTACCGGGGATCGAACTCAGGCCCTTCTGCTTCCAAAGTAGGCACAGCACTACTTGAGCTAAACCCCTGGCCCCACATTGTGTATTTTATAATTACGGGGTCCCAGGCCCTGGAGGTCAGGGGCAGTTTAGCAAGGTTCTGCACTACCAGTGTGCTTTACCTCAGGGATAATGCAAAGAGAATATCTTGTACTGTCTCTTCCTATGACAATATTAGTTTCTACATTTTACTTTTAAAATTGTGCCACTATAATTTTCTCATGATAAATAAAGTAATAGCTGCTAATGCTAGGTGATTATCATTGAAAAAGAAAGTATAAAAAAAGAGCAAACTGAGTTCTAGGTAAGGCTGGATTTTTGTCTCAAAAACCAAAACCAAAACTTTGTGCTTTTCACTCCTTTTTTCAAACATAATTAGAAATAATATAGAATAGCGGTATAAAACTTTGAATTTGGTATTACACAGAATTGTTACTTGCTAACTGTTCTTCTTTATAGAGCCTCAATGTAGTAACCTGGTCTCCCTGTGGGCGATATTTAGCAGCGGGTAGTATTAATGGCCTAATTATAGTTTGGAATGTGGAAACCAAAGAATGTGTGGAAAGGTATGTGTTAGCATTTATATGTTTTGTTTTCACTCATTTCTGTTAATCTTTCTGTTTTGTTTATTAAGAAGCATTTCAAAGTTTCAGTTATTAGTCACAATGAAAATATGTAGCTCTTACGTTGTCAAAAGTTGTTTACTTAAGTAAAACTTACCTAAAGAAGTGTATGGTTTATATTCTTCCCGACAGTATCTTAAGAGCCCTCTTCTTAATTTTTAGGGTGAAACATGAAAAAGGTTATGCAATCTGTGGTCTGGCCTGGCACCCTACCTGTGGTCAGATAGCTTACACGGACGCAGAGGGGAACCTGGGGCTGCTGGAGAACGTGTGTGCGCCCAGCGGGAAGGTATCAGGCAGTGAGGTAACCAGGGATAATACTCAGCTACCATCAGTAATAAAGGAAAATACTTTTAAAACTGCTCAACCTTCCTTTTTCCTAGTAAATGTACTTTCCTAGGAAACTCTTCTTCCACAGAATACCTTTTTAAGAAATGTCCTCTGTAAAATTCTGTATCAGTATCTTGGTTTTTTGAGGACTGTCAGGTAAGTGTTTTACAGCTACAACTTAGAGTTCCATACCCATGTCAGGTATCAGTTTGGTCTATACGCTTTCTGCTCCTGAATTTGCCTTAACTCTTAAGTGCACCCCATACATCCCTACTACTCAGTCATAGAGCTTTTCTCCAGTGGTTTAGGTAAGTTTTATACATCATTGCTTCTGTTCATCCTTCATCCTCTCTGTTTTATGTACCTTTTCCCATTTCAAGCTGTTCTTTGGACTCCACTAAAGATTGAATACTACAAGCATTTATTTCTGCTGCACTCTTCCTGACACCTCACTAAACTGTGAGTCCCCCCTGTACTAGAAAAAATTTTAAATGAATAATCCATGAAGATTAATGATGAAAGTTGAAGTGATAATAGGAACAGAATTTTGGAGGATAGAAAGTAATAGGATGGTTGGAGACGAGCTTCTAAAACATTGGAACCTGAGACCTCAGTTTGTCTGACTAAACCCCCAGATTCAGAACCTGGCAGCATTAGGTTCTGTATAGGGGAAGCCAACACCAGGGTTGATTTATGAGCATTTAAATAGGCACCTCAGGCTCAGTATCTGCGTGCACACTTGGGCAGTGCCCACATTATCCTCATCTGTATCCTGGCTGAGTGATGCTGATTTGTTTTCTGGGAAAGGTGCAACGAATGTCTTGGTCCAAACTACTGATTACAGTTGAGTGGCAGGGCGTGAAGGGGTAGGGAATACTGTACTGAAAATGTACAGATTCCCAGCCCACTGGGGTTTGGCTTGTAGAATTTCATCAGCCAGCCTTATGCTTTCTAGACAAGTGATTGGAAGGATTACCTTCAGGAATCCATCCAGAAGAAAAGACTTAAAGAGAGAAGAGACTCTTAATTCTAGGGAAAACAGAAGTTCATAATGAAAAGAAAAGTTAGCACATGTACCACATCTGTATGATACAGAGGAATAACTCCTGCCTGTAGGGTTATTGTGAGGGTGAAATGAATTGCAGGTAGTGAGAAGACAGTCTAGCACACTTTGTAAAGGCTGTTAGAATTTATTCAACCATTAATGGTTATCTTTTTTTTTTTGAGACAGGGTCTCGCTTTGTAGTTCAGGCTGGCTCTGAGCTCACTATGTAGTCCAGGTAAGCCTGGAACTCAGCAATCCTACTGCCTCTGCCTCCCGAGTGCTGGGATGACAGGCGTGAGCCACCACGCCCATCACTGTGGTATGTGGCATTGATGGCTGGTGGGTGTGAGTCTCCACGCCCAGCATTGTATGTGGTTACCGGGGATGAACTCAGGACCTTGCACCTGGGAACCACTGAGCTAATGCTCCGGCCCATGAATGGTTATTTTAATAGTGATCTTAATGACCTAAATGCCCTGTGACAGTTGAACTGAAGTAAGAACATACTGATAAGGGGAGAATTGGAGTGGAGAGCACCTTGCTGGACGCCCGAGGGCAGAGTGGGAAAAGGGCCCCAGGTCACCTGTCCTCCACAGAGGGAAGCCAGTTGGATCTACTACCCAGCTTATAGTTCAGAATGAAGAATAGCTCTAGAGGATTGATCATAAATAGAGTAAATAGCCAAGAAGCAAAACAGCTGGAAAAATTGAAGGCTATGCAGAAGATTTCTCATTTTTATAGCAAACTATGCAAAATAATGCATATGCATAACATAAAAAGCAAAAGTAATATATATGCATAACAAAAAGCAAAAGTAAATTAAGTAAAATTATTTAGCTCACGGGTCACTTCTTCTGAAATTGTTAACCCTTCTGTTCTTTTGGCTTTTATTCTTCACTTCTTTCTACCTTCACCAGTATACAGTAAAAACCCCTGTTTTCCAATAAGAAATTGCCCCCCAAAAAAGTATTGTCCAACTTTAATCAATAGGACTATAGGTGGAATGGTTAAATTATAGCATTTAGTTATTTACTTATTCATGAAGTTATATGTTTATGTGGATTTAAAAGAACTTTTATCTGTTACCATTGTATTAAATATTACTTTTCCATTTTTCAGTCATATTTACTTTCATTTTAAAGGTTTATGGAAGAAACCTTTTAATTTGCTATTGGTGGTCCCATTACCCTTTGTGTTATTGAACTGCCACTCTCCCTTGCCCTAACATTTGTATAATCTGGGCCGTCCTGCGGGGCCCACACGTGATCCCCGCCATGTGTCTGTTACTCTTCCACTAAAAGCTTGTTTACAGTGGCACCCTACCCTAAGTGGTTATGTTCATATTCCTAACAAGTAGTGATTAAATCTCACTTCAGTTTCCTTGCCCTTTCTGTTTTTTGTATTGATTACACCACCTTGTTTTTCTAAGCAGTAAAAAAACCTCCAGCTTTAACCAAGATGGTGTAGAGCAAATATATCTTACCTAAGTAGTATCTTGTGCAAAGTAAGAGACTGTCTTAACAAAATGAGGGGCTTCACACTGACTATTAGTAATGCCAGGTGACTGCTGTGCTGGAGAATGACTTTGGAAAAGTAAACTCCTGCCTTATATTTAGGTATATACTGTTAATTCACTTCCATGTCTGTCCCAACCACAAAGCATTTAAAATAAAGACTGGTTCTTATTGTATATGTATGAATACAGTCTTTATGGATACATTTGTAATGATACTTCTCTCCCAAGTATTTGCCTATTTGACAGAGTTTATAAATGCATATAAAAGGGTGGCCTTTGGGGGCTGGGGATGTAGGTAAGTGGTCAAATGCTTGTATTCGCACGCATGAGACCCTGGGTTCAATCTTCAGTGCTGAACAACTCGAAAAAGACTTCTTTTTGAGTAATTGAGCTTACTTATACTTTCTAAGCGGTGTTAATTTCTTTATTTAAGGTATCTAGCAGAGTGGAAAAGGATTACAATGATCTCTTTGATGGAGATGACACCAGCGAGGGGGGCGACTTCCTGAGTGACAAGGCAGCTGAGATCCCTTCTCTTTCAAAAGGGATTATAAATGATGAAGATGATGATGACCTAATGGTGGCCTCTGGTAGACCTCGACAGCGAAGTCACATCTTAGAAGATGATGAAAATTCAGTAGGTATGAATGTGGCTTTGTGCATGTGATAACCCCGATTGTTGATTAATATTTTCAGTTTTTCTATTAAAGTCAGTCCAGGGACTTTGTTCAACGATTCCGGCACCTGCCTTGCAAGTGCAAGGTCATGAGTTACATACAATGTACCAAAAAAGCCCAAAAAAGAAAAAGCAGTTAAAGTCACTATTCCATATGTAGAATACAGTTAAAAGAGTATGAAGGGAGTTAATAACATGAAGTCCTTACGTTGAAAAAGAATGTTTGAGCCAGGTGTAGTGGCACACACCTGTGATCCAGTACTCAGAAAGCAGAGGCAGAAGGATCCTCACAAGTTTGAGGCCAGGCTGAACTGCATAGCGAGATCCTGTCTCAAAAAGAAAGTAAGCTTAATATTGGATAATCTTCTTGCTTTAGCAAATGAGAAAAAGAAATTAAACTCCAAATAAGAAGAAAGGAAATAATAGAAGAGCAGTATTCAGTAAAATTGACAAAAGAAAAACTAAAGTCATTGAAACCAAAAGCTACTTCCTTGAAAGGATCAATGAAAAGAATAAATCTCTGTCATGACCAATAAAGAGAAGGTACAAATTATTAATATAAGGAATGACAGTGAGGTTATCGCTATTGATCATGTAGATATGGACTGTCCAGGCTGCAGCCATATGTGGGAGGGAACATTTCAGTGATACGAGCTCAAATTGAAATGTGTCTTAAATGTAAAACACAACCAACTAAGACCTTGAAGAAAGAATGAAAAGAACAAATGTAAACCATCACAGTCAATTTCTATATGAAATCTTTTTTTTTTTTTAATTTTTTTTTTTCCCCTACCAAATGAGATTAATTTTTAGGTTCAGAGCCTAGGGGGTATGTATGTATGTATTTATTTATTTATTTTAGTGTTTTTTGTGAGACAGGGTCTCGCTTTGTAGTTCAGGCTGGCCCTGAGCTCACTATGTAGCTCAGGCAAGCCTGCAACTCAGCAATCCTCCTGTCTCTGCCTCCCGAGTGCTGGGATGACAGGTATGAGCCACCACGTCCAGCACTGTGGGGTGTGGTACTGATTGCTAGTGGGTGAGAGTCACCACACCCAATATTACATCACTGTATGTGGTTACTGGGATCGAACAAGGGACTCTGCTTGCTAGGCAGGCGGCGGAACCACTGAGCTAACCCTCTGGCCCTCACATAGTATTTCTTGAACAGCTATCTCCAGATGTTTTTGGTTTCAGGCACCCTTTACTCTAAAAAACACATTGAGGGCCTCCAAAGAGCATTTGTTATATGAGGTAATAACATCTATTTTTATTTACTATATTAGAAATTAAGATGGAGAAATTTTTTTTTTTTTTTTTCTTTTTGAGACAGGGTCTCGCCTTGTAGTTCAGGCTGGCCCTGAGCTCACTATGGTGCCCAGGCAAGCCGCCGCGAACTCAGCAATCCTCCTGTCTCTGCCTCCCAAGTGCTGGGATCACAGGCGTGAGCCACCAGGTCCGGCATTGTGGTATGCGGTGTTGATTGTTGGTGGGCGTGTCTCCACGCCCAGCATTATATGTGGTTACCAGGGATTGAACTCAGGACCTTGTGCTTGCGAGGCAGGCGCTGGAACCACTGAGCTAACCCTCCGGCCCCAAGATGGAGAAATTTTTTAAGTATTTAAAAGTTGTGCATATATTAACCTGCATGTTTTTTAACACAAAACAAAATGAAGTAGTAAGAGCAGCATTGCAGTTTTGTGATGTCTGCTTAGGACCTCAGGGTTGCTTCATTTTCTGGGTGAAATCTGTTGCTTTATATCAGTTTTGCTGGAAGTATATGAAAAAAATTCCAAATGTGGAATTTGCAAAGGGAAAAGTATTTATTCTGTTCAAAGAGTTACAGAAATTCTTGAATGTTTCACCAAAATTTGGGAAATGTTGTGTCTCCCTCTCTTGCTTCTTTCCTTTTCCCCTGGTTTTCCCTTTTCCTTTTCTTCCCTTCCCTTCTTCCATCACTTCATTTCTCTCCTATTCTTTCCCTTTGCCCCTCCTGTCACTCCTCTGTTTCTTTCCCTGTCCTTTCCTTCCCCTCCCCTCCCCTCCTTCCCTGTCTCGTGCTGGGAGTCAAACCCAGGGACATGTACATGCTAGGCAAATGCTCTACTACTGAGCAGCATCTTCAGCCCTTTTTATTTGGAGATAGATTGTTGCTGAGTTTCCCAGGTTGGGTTTATACTTGCAATCTTCCTGCCTCCACCTCCGAGTAGGTGCCAGTATAGGCATGTGCCACCATACTGGTTAATGGTAGTTTCTTAGATTACCAACTGCACTTGTACTGTGGAATCTGAGACTTCACTGAACTTTTTCAATTCTGTTACAGTGAAATTCACTGGTCTGATTTAAACTCGGAATGGATTTTATTTTTATTTCTTCTTACTTGACTTGTACCGTATTTGGAAAATAGTAATTCACTGAGCTTGATAATCTTCCTCACATATACACATTTTGTTATCCCATGAAATTGTATTTGTTAGTATCATTACCAACCTCACGAAAATTTTAACTGTTAGAATGTGTCAGTCTTGTGAGAGCAAATACAAATTTTCCAGTTTCCTAATTTTCGCTTGAAATCTCCAATTTTTTTTTTTTTTTTTTTAGACAGGGTCTCGCTTTGTAGTTCAGGCTGGCCCTGAGCTCACTATGGTGCCCAGGCAAGCCACCACGAACTCAGCAATCCTCCTGTCTCTGCCTCCCGAGTGCTAGGATTACAGGCATGAGCCACCACATCCGGCATTGTGGTATGCGGTGTTGATTGTTGGTGGGCGTGTCTCCACGCCCAGCTTTATATATGATTACCGGGGATCAAACTCAGGTCCTTGCGCTTGCGAGGCAGGCGCTAGAACCACTGAGCTAACCCTCCGGCCCTGAAATCTTCAATTTTATCACTGGCGACAAATTCTTTCAGTCATCAAGTGCCAAGCATGCTTCATGCTGAGAGAATGTTTGCTGCGTTTGCAAGTCTGCCCAGCCAGCTTGGCTGGCGACTGGTGAAAGTCAGGTCCTTCAGCTCACAGTGCACACAGCCTGGGCACCCTTCACAGGTGACCCTTGTCCCTTGTGCACATGTGTCACTTTCACTGTGCAGCAGTTCCCCTGTGCGGGGAGCAGTGCTGGTGCATTAGTATTTGCAGTGGAGGTGGGTGGTGTCTGGACAGCACTGGCTGCTGATTTGGGCTGCTACTGTGCCTTGGTCCACACCATGTACTGTGCACTGTGCACCGAGCATGAAGCATCTGGTAGCTGTACAGTAGCACCACCGGCGTCCTCAGCCTCCCCCTGGCAATAGGCAAGAGCCGTCGATGTTACTGCTGTCCTGGGGGCCATGGAAGGCTTGTCAGAGGCTACCTCACTTTTTCCCCAGATCACCAAGGATTATTGTTCCTTTATAACTCTTGTTCACCTTGCAGACATTACATTGCTGAAATCTAGTGTTCTCCAAGAGGAGGAGGAGGAGGAGCGGCCAGGCACCCTGCACCCCCTCCCGCCAGTGCCGTCCCAGAGGCCGCTGTATGAGGGGCCCAGGCCAGTGCCGCGGCAGAAGCCATTCCAGCCGGGGTCCACGCCCTCGCACCTCACCCACAGGTTCATGGTAGGTCTGGGGTCTGTGCTCCATTGCTTACACCATCCTGCAGCATTTTTTCTCACTCTGTTTTATTTCACTGGACAAAAAATGTTTTTTAAAGTCCTTATTAATCAGGCTGCTCCATTTTGTTTAATTATAATTTATGGTTTAACTCATAGTTTTAATACTCGACATTGTTATCAAAAATCAGTTAAATAGCTGGGCGTGGCGGCTCACGCCTGTAATCCCAGCACTCGGGAGGCAGAGACAGGAGGATTGCTGAGTTCGAGGCTTACCTGGGCTACATAGTGAGCTCAGAGCCAGCCTGAACTACAAAGCAAGACCCTGTCTCAAAAAAAAAAAAAAAAAAATCAGTTAAATAAAATTCTGCTAGACAGAGTAACATAATTAACCTGGATAAACAGGACCGTCTTATGGCTCTGCTTCCATACTTATTCCTCACAGTGGAGTACATGGGTCCCAGAACACTAGTAGGAAGTTACTTTTAGCAGGAACTCCGTAATGTAGGAGAGAGGAAAGTACTGTGAGTGGAAAAAATTGCCCTTCAGCCCACCTCCCTGGAATGTAAATTCCACAAGGGGAGTTTTCTGGGTTTTGTGTGTGTGGTGCTGCGTCTCATGCATTTTAGGCAGATGCTCTGCCACTAAGCTGTTTCTTCAGTTCTTTTTTGTTGGTTTTTGTTGTTTCTTAAATTTGTATCTTAGCATTTAGAACAAGTTATGTCATTAAAGGCATAAAATAAATATTTCTTGAATCAAGTTATTTATTTCAGATTTAAGAACTATAAAGGTTTAAGATTTCTATTAGTTGTTTTTTGAAGTGTTCCATTCTGAGGATTTGCCTGTTGTCTTTTTTGAAAAATGCTGATTTGCCAGGTGTTGTAGCACATGCCTGTAATCCCAGCACTTGGGAGGATGAGGCAGGAAATCAGTATGAATGTGAGGACAGCCTCAGCTATATAGTGGATTGAAAACCAGCTTGAACTTCATAGTTTGAGTCCCTGTCTCAAAAACCTAAAAGAAAAGAAAAAGAATAATACTGTCAGACATATTGCCCAGTGGCATAACACCTGCCTGGCAAGCACAAGGCTTGAGTTTAATTCTTAGTACCAAAAAAAGAAAAATACAGACTTGGCATATATACTAAGGATGTGTTTAATATTAATAAAACCATTTCCTTCAGTAACCATCCAGTATATTATTTTTTACTAGTACTTATTACTAAATTTATTATTAATTTTTATTAATATGCTATTATATATCTTATAGTTAATAGTACTATATGAGTAAATAAATATCAACATGAAATTTACTAGGAACTCTAGGGTCTAGTGTGAACCTGTAATATACGTCAGTGGAAGATAGTTTTGCAAATGGTATCTATCAGTTCATGTTGCTTTAAAATATATGTATTGGAGCAATTCACTTTCATATTCTCCCTACTTGTCCAGAGTAACTTTCTGTCATGTTTTTTTCCTTCCCCATCTTCAAATAAATTGTCTTTTTTTTTTTCTTTCAGTGATAGGGATTGAACTCAGGACCTTGATGCTTTCAATGTGGGCATGGTGCCACTGAGCTGAATCCCTGGCCCTAAATTGTCTTCTTTTAAAAATATATGTGTAGTAGGCTGGGGATTTAGCTCAGTAGTTCTACCATCTGCCTTGCAAGCCCAAGGTCCAGAGTTCGATCCCCAGTAACCACATACCACAGTGCTGGGTCTGGTGGCTCATGCCTGTAATCCCAGAACTCAGGGGCTAGAGGCAGGAGGATTGCTGTGAGTTTTAGGATAATCTGAACTACATAGCGAGTTCAGGGCCAGCCTGCACTACACGTGTGTGGCTAAGCATGGTGGTGCATGCCTGTAATCCTAGCAATTGAGAGAGTGAGCCAAGAGAATCACCACAGGTTTGAGTCCAGCCTGAGCTACATAGCAGGTTCAAGATCAGCCTGAACTACATAATGAGACCCTATCGCAACACCACCAGCAGTAACACCACCACTACTACGACTATCCCCCACACAGAAAAAAGTATGTGTAAAATCATAGGCTTTGAGAGGCTGAGGCAGGAGGATTGCTGTGAATTCAAGGCCTCACTGGACTACAATAGTGAGTTCAACACTGGCTTGAACTACATAGTGAAACTCAATCTCCAAAAAGAAACAAACTGTGTGTGTTTGTCCTATAATATAAACCAGTTTTTTTTTTTTTTTTTGCTTTTTGAGACAGGGTCTCGCATTGTAGTTCAGGCTGGCCCTGAGCTCACTATGGTGCCCAGGCAAGCCGCCGTGAACTCAGCAATCCTCCCGTCTCTGCCTCCCGAGCGCTGGGATTACAGGCGTGAGCCACCACACCCAGCATTGTGGTATGCGTGTTGATTGTTGGTGGGTGTGTCTCCACGCCCAGCATTATATGTGGTTACGGGGATTGAACTCGGGTCCTTGCGCTTGAGAGGCAGACGGTGGAACCACTGAGCTAACCCTCTGTCCCATATAAACCAGTTTTAACAGAAAAGTATCTGATGTCATTTGTATCCATATTGTACAGTTTTGAAATATTTCTTTTGAGGAATTTAATGGTTTGACTTTCAGAAGTCAATTATCAAGATTTTTAATGACAGTTATGTGATTTATTTCTAAATAATAAACATTTCAGTTGTTAATAAGCATGTGTGTACCTTAGGTCTGAGATTACTCCAGCTATCTAAAAATATTTCCATGAAGTCCAGTAGCTTCTCCAACTTAAACCGTGGTACAGTGTGAATTATAGTCTTGGTGTATGTCACCGTAGCTTACTGACTTTCTCAGACTTGGGTTTCATCTTCCCCATTTGTAGGTGTGGAACTCTATTGGAATTATCCGCTGCTATAACGATGAGCAAGACAATGCCATAGACGTGGAGTTCCACGACACCTCTGTACACCACGCCACACACCTGTCCAACACCTTGAATTATACGGTAGCAGATCTTTCTCATGAAGCAGTTTTGTTGGCCTGCGAGAGCACTGATGACCTTCCAAGGTAAACTTGGAGTGATCAGGAAGAATTGGATACTATTGAACTGCTAGATAAAACTCTTGAATTAACAAGAAAAGTTAAAGGTTCTAACTTTGTTGAGGCTTAATTTATGCACAATAAAATTACATCCTGGGGCCAGAGATTTAGCTCAGTGGTTCCAGCGCCTGCCTCGCAAGCGCAAGGTCCTAAGTTCCATCCGGTTACCACATACAACAATGCTGGCATGGTGACTCACGCCCACCAGCCATCCATACCACATACCACAGTGCGGGTGAGCTGCCTATAGTCCAAGGCTTTGAGGCATTTCCTATAAAAATCCAGATTATCGCTGGGCGTGGTAGCTCACGTTTGTAATCTCAGCACTGGGAAGCAGAGACAGGAGGATTGCTGAATTCGAGGCTTTCCTGGGCTACAGAGTGAGCTCAGGGCCAGCCTGAACTACAAAGCGAGACCCTGTCTCAAAAAAAAGTCAGTCCAAACTTTGGACAGTCGTTGATCTTTTTTTTTGTCATTATAGAGTAGATTTAAGATCTCCCATTCAAAGAGTACAGGCGTTTTTCTTCATTACTGGGGCTTGAACCCAAGTCCTCACATATTGGAGACAAGCACTGTACCACTGAGTTTCATCCTTCATGCAGAAGTTTTTGTTTACTTTGGTTTGTTTGGAAACAAAGTCTCACTTTAACTCAGGGTGGTCTCAAACTTGTGATTCTTCTGCCTCAGCCTTCCAGAGTCCTGGGATTACAAGAGTGTGTCCAACCCCAAAAGAAATTTTAGAAAAAAGACTTCACCAAAGTATACTGTGAGCAGTTTATTTTTACTTAATATATTTTAGGTTTCTTTACATGCTGTAGCATGTACTTAGGTAGTTAGACGTGTAGACAAAATCATGATAGAAAAACCTTGCATGTAGGATATATGCGGGTTTTGTTTTTTGTTTTTTCCCGGTACCAGGGATCAAACCCAGGACCTTGCATTTGTAAGCCAGGCATAGCACCACTGAGCTAAAACCTTGACCCTTTTCTTTCCCTTGAAACCAAGACAGGGTCTTGCTTTGTAGTTCAGGCTGGCTCTGAGCTCACTATGTAGCCCAAGCAAGCCTTGAACTCAGCAATCCTCCTGTCTCTGCCTCCCGAGTGCTGGGATTACAGGCGTGAGCCATCACGCCCGGCACTGTGGTATGTGGTATTGATTGCCGATTGCCGGTAGGCGGGAGTCTCCACACCCAGCATTGTATGTGGTTACCTGGGAGTGAACTCAGGACCTTGCGCTTGCGAGGCTGGCGCCGGACCACTGAGCTAACCCTCCGGCCCTCATGATCACTTTTCTTGATGGCCTTGATTACTTTTTTTTTTTTTTGAGACAGCGTCTCGCTTTGTAGTTCGGCCTGGCTCTGAGCTCACTATGTAGCCTAGGCAAGCTTCGAACTCAGCAATCCTCCTGTCTCTGTCTTCCGAGTGCTGGGATTACAGGCATGAGCCACATGCCCGGCACTGTGGTATGTGGTATTGATTGTTGGTGGGCGTGAATCTCCATGCCCAGCATTGTATGCAGTTTCCTGGGGATCGAACTGAGGACCTTGCGCTTGCCAGGCAGGCCCAGGAACCACTGAGCTAACCCTCTGGCCTGGCATTGATTACTTTTAATGTGTCCCTCGTGATTTAAAATTAAAATTCTGCTAGGGATTTAGCTCAGTGGTTCCAGTGCCTGTCTTGCAAGTGCAAGGTCCCAAGTTTGATCCCTGGTTCAAAAACAAACAAACAAACAAACAAATAAATAATTAAAATCCTTTGGACTGGGGATTTAGCTTGGTGTTCCAGAGTCTGCCTTGCAAGTGCAAGGTCTGGATTTAAATTTTTTTTTTTTTTTTTTGCTTTTGAGACAGGGTCTCACTTTTGTAGTTAGGATTTTGATCCCTAGTACTATATACCACACCTGTGATCCCAGCAATCAGTGCCACATATCACATTGCCAGGTGTGGTGGGTCATGCCTGTAATCCCAGCGTTCAGGAAGCAGAGGCAGGAGGATTGCTGAGAGTTTGAGGCCAGCCTGGGCTACATAATGAGCTCAAGACCAGCCTGAACTACAAAACAAGACCCTGTCTCAAAAAAATTAAAATCCTTTTATGATTTACATTTGCTTCTTGCTGCACAAAGTATAGTCCCCAGGCTAGAATTGTGAGCTTCTTAAACACTTGGAAATGCAGAATCTCAGACCCTTCTTTAGACTTGTAAATAAGAACCTGAATTTTACCAGGCTCTTCAGGGATCAAGTGCGTGTTCATGTCTGAGAAATACCACATTGGGTCATTTTAACATTTTAATTGGTTTCCTGCTTATACGTTATAAAATCATCTCAGTTATTAATTCATTGCTGAGTTGATTCAGTTTACTAAAATAAACTGGGATTGTAGTGCAGGGGTAAAGGACTGTCTGGCTCGTACAAAGCCTGCTTTCAGTTCCTTATGCCACAGTCAATTAGTAAATGACTTTCGGCTCAGTGTCTCTAACTCAGAATACCTTGCATAATTAGAATTTATTTTCCAATCCAGTTTTGATTCTTTTTAATTAATTGATTGATTTTATATTTTTGTTTGGAGGCAGGGTTTCGGTATGTAATTCATGCTGGCCTCAAACTTGTGGTGAACCTCTTGCCTCGGCCTACTGAGTACTGAGACCACAGGCCTAGAGATGTGCACAACCATGCTCAGCCTAATTTTGATTCTAGAAATCCTCTTTTCCTTATAAATTCTGTGACTAAAATGCTACCTTTAAAAAATCCTGTTGAGAAAATCACTGCCTGTGGCTCCAATACTTATGGTATCTGCACTGTAAAACTTACAGTGTTTGTATTTAGTGAGAACTTGCAGTTATTTATATATGCACAAAGGAAAAAACTGGAAACTCCTAATTTGGTCATCTTGCTGAAAGTAAGTATGCATTTTTCCCTTTTTTATTCTTCCATGTTCATTTTCCAGTGAAAGAACTGTTGCTTAACATGTATACTTCCTCCCTTAAAGATCATAGCTGTGAATGCCGGACGTGGTGGCTCACGCCTGTCATCCCAGCACTCGGGAGGCAGAGACAGGAGGATTGCTGAGTTCGCAGCGGCTTGCCTGGGCACCATAGTGAGCTCAGGGCCAGCCTGAACTACAAAGCGAGACCCTGTCTCAAAAGCAAAAAAAAAAAAAAAAAAAAGATCATAGCTGTGGTGTGTGTGCGTTTACAGTAGAATACCACCTAGTAGTTTTTAGCCTGCCCTTTTTCACTTAATACTCTTAATATTCTGAGCATTTTCCTTTATCAATCAGTATCCTCCAAAAACGTGGCTTAGTGGTTTAAACAGAGTTCACTTTAAGGCTGTTTTATAATTACTTTCTGTTTTTTTGAGACAGGTTCTTGCTTTGTAGTTCAGGCTGGCCCTGAACTCACTGTGTAGCCTGGGCAAGCCTCAAACTCAGCAGTCCCCCTGCCCTCTGCCTTCCATGTGCTGGGATGACAGGCGTGAGCAACCACATCCTGCTATAATGACTTTCTTTTTTTTTTTTTCTTTTTTGAGACATGGTCTTGCTTTGTAGTTCAGGCTGGCCCTGAGCTCACTATGGAGCCCAGGCAAGCCGCTGCAAACTCAGCAATCCTCCTGTCTCTGCCTCCCGAGTGCTGGGATGACAGGCGTGAGCCACCACGTCCGGCATTGTGGTATGCGGTGTTGATTGTTGGTGGGCGTGTCTCCACGCCCAGCATTATATGTGGTTACCGGGGATCAAACTCAGGACCTTGCACTTGCGAGGCAGGTGCCGGAACCACTGAGCTAACCCTCTGGCCCTATAGTGACTTTCTTAAAGCAATTGAATGACTAGTACATAGTAGGAAAACACTGTTTGGCTTTGTTACGGGTATTGCAATGGGCTTTCCCTAGTACAAAGTACCTTGCTTGAGAGTTGGGCGTCTGTCTTCACTCGCAGCAAGCTTCACTGCCTGCACTTCAGTTCCTGGGACTCCAGCAAGGAGTGGATGGTGGACCTGCCGCAGAATGAGGACGTTGAAGCCATCTGCCTCGGTCAGGGCTGGGCCGCCGCCGCCACCAGCGCATTACTCCTGCGACTGTTCACCATAGGGGGTGTCCAGAAAGAGGTCTTCAGCCTCCTGGGGCCTGTGGTGTCCCTGGCAGGACACGGAGAGCAGCTTTTCATTGTTTATCACAGAGGTAGAGTTTTTTCCTAGGCTTTGTAGTTTATGACCTGAAGTAAAATGGAAATTTCCTAATTTATTGTTGCTGCTCAGTTTTGTTTTGAACTTTATACCTGTACCTCCTTTGTGTTTATTAATATTTGTGTCAGCATGGTTTTTGAAGGTAAAGATTTCATTGCATCCACCAATAGGACTGCCAGTAGAATGTCTTAGAGAGGAGCTGCATTGTAGAGAGATTGCAAGGTAGAGTCTGGTCCATTGCTTCCATCTCTAAGTCTTATCTTTTGGCAAGCACGTCGAAGGACTAGCATAGCTTATTCCTCAAAAATGAATTAACCCTTGTTGTGAAGGGCCAAAGAAGATCTCTTCACTTTTTTTGTTTCTTTCCATTTCCTTTGAGAATGCTTTATTTTCTTGGTTTCTGTGCCATTCATCTCTGAAGTTCATCCTCACCGACAACTTCCCTCCTCTTTTGCTGATTCCTTCCCCAGTGCTGCCTCTGAGCTGGTGTGGTCTTGGGATCACGCTATTTCATTCTTTCCACAGCCTAGCCACAGGAAAAATAGCTTCTTTGTACGTATCTGAAAGTGTAACAGAAGAAAAGCCTCAGGCCGTTTCTGGTTTTTGATTTGTCCATCTTCTAC
The DNA here is from genome assembly GCA_004025085.1 of Thryonomys swinderianus. NCBI lineage: Eukaryota > Metazoa > Chordata > Mammalia > Rodentia > Thryonomyidae > Thryonomys > Thryonomys swinderianus. The sequence continues at coordinate 7,453 of PVIC010019835.1, read as the reverse complement.
CTGTCCATGAATTTCCTGCAAATAACCACTTATCCCTGTGATAACTTTGCCTATAGCAGCACTCATACCCCAAAAGTTCTCAGTGCATGTTTCCTGACTGAGGGAATGAAAACCAATCTGCTCTGATTCCAGTGTGGTGCCTCATGTGGCTTCTCCTTAGAAACAGTGCCAGTTCAGTGAAGAATTTATCACACTATCAGTTCAGAAAATAATTTGGATGGCAGTATTGGTAAATAATCTTTTTTTTCTTTCTGCTGAATAACGTTTGATGCCTGAATTGCATTTCCATTTTCTGATAGGTACAGGATTTGATGGAGATCAGTGTCTCGGAGTTCAGTTGTTGGAGCTGGGGAAAAAGAAGAGGCAGATTTTGAGTGGTGATCCTCTTCCCCTTACAAGGAGATCCTACCTTACGTGGATTGGATTCTCAGCTGAAGGCAAGATCAGTTTATTTCTTTAAAGATCATTTACAAGGGGCCGGAGGGTTAGCTCAGTGGTTCTGGCGCCTGCCTTGCAAGCACAAGGTCCTGAGTTCGATCCCCGGTAACCACATATAATGCTGTGCTTGGAGACTCATGCCCACCAACAATCAACACTGCATACCACAATGCCGGATGTGGTGGCTCACGCCTGTGATCCCAGCACTCGGGAGGCAGAGACAAGAGGATTGCTGAGTTCGCAGCGGCTTGCCTGGGCTCCATAGTGAGCTCAGGGCCAGTCTGAACTACAAAGCGAGACCCTGTCTCAAAAAAAAAAAAAAAAGATCATTTGCAAGAAGAAAATCATGTCATTGTTTTACTTGTAATTTCCTTAAAGGTAAGTTCTCTAGGGCCGGAGATTTAGCTCAGAGGTTCCAGTGCCTGCCTCACAAGCGCAAGGTCCTGAGTTCGATCCTGGTAACCACATACAACGATTCTGGGCATGACTCACGCCCACCAGGAATCAACCAGACATCAGCACCACATTCCACAGTGCCGGGCGTGGTGGCTCATGCCTGTAATCCCAGCACTCAGGAGGCAGAGACAGGAGGATTGCTGAGTTCAAGGCTTGCCTGGGCTACATAGTGAGCTCAGGGTCAGCCTGAACTACAAAGTGAGACCCTGTCTCAAAAAAAAAAAAAAAAAAGATAAGTTCTCTATATTTTACATTTTAATTTCTTCATTTTCATGTTGGCAGAACTGGAAAGTGCAGTTGTTAGGGAAAGTAGTCATTGTTTTATGTACATGATCTCATAGAAATTTTGATTGGAAAATCTTCCAAAGAGAGTGCTATATTTTTCTTACATACATTTATTGGATAGATAGCAAGGAGGAGATATAAATCGATGGTAAAGTTGTCTGTTTTGCAGAGGATTTTGCATAAAGATTAGGAAATTAAATGTTCTTTTGTCTTGGTTAAAGTAGTACTGTGAATGAAAAATTATACTTTGGGTTCTTGCAGTGTTTCTATTGCCCAGTGCTAGTTCCATTTCTGGTAGCACATGACACAATTTGAAGGGCATGGAGGTGCTTTAGAGTACCCTTAGGCCTCTGACGGGCTTCTGTATTTTCTGCTACTAGGGACTTATGCCCCGCATTTGTGTCATTGAAAACTGTGTTTATCTTGAAAGAATCATTTCTGGGTTAGTTTCCTATTGGGATATGATCGTTTATGCATAACTAATAAAAACTCTCACTTAATTAGCAAATCTTTTCTCATGAACTGATCACACGTAGTCTCCGGAAAGTCAGGTATGTAGAGTGAGCAGGGTCTGCAGCCACAGGTCGGGGGGATGAGACAGTGCGCTGTGTGCATCGGCCCAGGAAGTGGGAAACATTTACCTGCTTCCTGAGAACTGCCCACCGAGGAGCTGGGACAGAAAAGTGATGCAGCCACTGGAGAAAAGAGGGAAGAAAAAGAAAGATGTTTTCCTTTTTATCGCCATCCTATCTGTTTTTGGCATTTCATCAAGTCTCTCAAGAGGAGTCTTCACATATATTTTGTTTCTTGAAATTGGGTTAAAAATAGTTACCATAGGGCCGGAGGGTTAGCTCAGTGATTCCTGCGCCTGCCTTATAAGTGCAAGGTCCTGGGTTCGATCCCCGGGTAACCACATACAGTGCTGGGCGTGGAGACTCATGCCCACCAGCAATCAATACTACATACCACAGTGCCAGGCGTGGTGGCTCACACCTGTAATCCCAGCACCTGGGAAGCAGAGACAGGAGGATTGCTGAGTTCGCGGCGGCTTGCCTGGGCTACATGGTAAGCTCAGGGCCAGCCTGAACTACAAAGCGAGACCCTGTCTGAAAAAGAAAAAAAAAAATAGTTACCATACTCCAGCAGATGGCACAATGTTCACTGAAACTGTGTTTTTCCCTTTATTTGGGCAAATTTTAGTCATATCATATAATTTTTTTTTTCCATTCTTACTCTGTGGGCTTAATAAAGTTTTACGGAAAGCAGTCTTGGATTATTTGCCCTTTCTTCTGTTTCTTTGCTTTTTTTTTTTTTTTTGAGACAGGGTCTTGCTTTGTAGTTCAGGCTGGCCCTGAGCTCACTATGTAGCCCAGGCAAGCCTTGAACTCAGCAATCCTCCTGCCTCTGCCTCCCAAGTGCTGGGATGACAGGCGTGAGCCACCAAGTCTGGCATCTGTGGTATGAGATACTGATTGCCAGTGGGAGTACCACGGCCAGTATTGTATGTGGTTAACGGGGATTGAACCAGGGACCTTGCACTTGCGAGGCAGGCACTGGAACCACTGAGCCAAATCTCTGGCTCCTGTCTCTTTGCTTTTGAAATGAATGTCAAGGCCCGGGCGTGTGATTTTGAGGTAATGATTTCTTCCTTGTTGTTTTCCAGGTACCCCCTGCTACGTGGATTCGGAAGGCTGTGTTCGCATGCTTAACCGAGGGCTGGGCAACATGTGGACACCCGTGTGTGACACCAGGGAGTGCTGCAAGGGGAAATCCGACCACTACTGGGTGGTGGGGATTCACGAAAACCCCCAGCAACTCAGGTGGGTAGAGTGGACCCTGGAGTTCCGTGGAGGCGCCGAGGGGCCCAAGGGAGGAGGTGCTTTCCAGTGAGTGAGTGAGGAATGTTTGAGTTCACTTTGACGTTTACAGCCAGCTGCTTTCCTTGGAACTTAGTTAACAAAATAGAAATTACGTATATCCACATGACTGTGGCACTCTGGCGGCCAGCTAGGTAATAGAGCTCTAGATTAGCTGTCTTACATTAAACTGTGACTTTTGAATTGAATGTGTATATAAATCCACTGCTTTTTGAGACTTTTTTTCTCCACAGTTCAACAGTTTACCCCAAGTATCACTCAGGCAGCCTGTTCATTTACATACTAATATCTCAAGTGTCGCTTAGGCTGGTGTCATTTCAACCAGTTGATTCTTGTATTGATAAAATTGTCATTTGTATATATTCTGTTGCATTATCTTATAAAAATTAATGAAAACAGGGGGCAGGGATTTAGTTCAAGTGGTACCATGACTACTTTGGAAGCACAAGGGCCCAAGTTCGATCCCCAGTACTGCAAAAAAAAAAAAAAAAAAAATTAATGAGAAACATACACAATTTTTGGTCATTTCATATGTAAATACTTGGATTGTTAAGTGGTTAATTGCTGTAGAGAGGAGAGGGCTAGAAGAATTGTACACTTCCTTCTTTTGACACTTGATAATTCCTTGGTCTGAAGGATGTCAGTTGGCTTTGTGTGTCAGTGGCTGGTGGGTGCACAGCCCCTTCTCTGGAGCTGGTAGCCTGCCGGGGAGACAGGTGGAGTGGGCCCTCGAGTATGACTGGCCTGACATGAAAACTTGGTTTAGGACCAGAAATTCAGTTTTAGCTTAGGAACAGAATCTTGAGTTACACCCTGAATTCAAGCTGCTTGTTCTTCAGGATAGTCTCAGATACAGATCTAACCCTGAAAGAGTTCTGAAAGGAACATGAGAACATCCTTTCTGTGTGGGTTTAACAGAAGTCCTGGGTCAGTACGGACACTGAGATCTGTCTGTGGACAGGGGAGAGATTAAAGGCTGTGTAGAGCAGCCTGAGCCTTCAGTGGACCAACTTGAGTTACCAACTGGCCCTCAGGAAGGAACTGAGTTCATAAATCAAGGATCCACTTGTTACAGAATAAGTGAAATAGCAGTTATTACTCAAGATAAATTCTCTTAGTTACTCTGACTAGACCTTGCTGCAGATAAGAAGACACAGTGTGGGTGGGGTGATTCTGGAAGCCTGAACTGGAGTAGCATTTACAGTGGGGCTTTGAAGCTGGGTGGGTGGCACACAGCTATGATCCCAGCACCGAGTTCCATGGATTCAGGTGTGGCCTGCTGGCCCCCTGAGCCAGAACTGCTTTCTTTTTGTGAGACAGGCTCTTGCTTCGTAGTCAAGGCTGGCCTTGAACTTACTGTGGAGGCCAGGCTGAGCTTGCGTTTGTATTTGTGGCAATCCTCTCACCTCAGCCTCCTGAATGCTGGGATTACAGGTAGAAGTATCCCACTGGCAGATTTATTTATTTATTTATTTATTTATTATTTATTTATTTACTTTTGCTTTTTGGAGACAGGGTCTTGCTTTGTAGTTCAGGCTGGCCCTGAGCTCACTATGTAGTCCAGGCAAGCCCCGAACTCAGCAATCCTCCTGTCTCTGCCTCCCGAGTGCTGGGATTACAGGCGTGAGCCACCACACCCAGCATTATATGTGGGAACCGGGGATCGAACTCAGGTCCTTACGCTTGCGAGGCAGGCGTTGGAACCACTGAGCTAACCCTCCAGCCCTGGCAGATTTATTTTTAGTAGCTCAAAAGTGGAAACAGTGCAAATGTCCATCAGCTGATGAATGGAGGTAGAAGGACCTATAGGAGTTCTAGACCAGCCTGGGCTCCATAGTGGGTTCAAGGGCAGCCTGAACTAACTGCACCACATAAGGAGACACAGTCTCAAACAAACAAAAAGGGCATGAAAACTATAGCTGATAACATTCAACTGTTAAAGTCAACATGAGTAAAGAAGTAATAGATTCTAAACAGCATTTAGACGTGGAAGGCTTTTATAGATCACCTAGCCCTGTGGTAAATATGAGAGCCTATGTAAATATCAGACATTTCACACTTCTGAACAACAGTAGTTGTACATTTAGTGTCTGTTGACAGGCAATTCATAATAACAGTAGCTTCTACAGACCTAAAATTATATTTTATATCTATTTATATTTGTAACTTACATCGTCTACATACATGGTAAAATCCTGAGTAGATAAAGTGAGAAATACCTGCAGTGTCCAGTGTGTGCCCAGCTCAGGGGCCCTGGCAGTTGCCCAGCGGCCCACAGGGGAGGAAGCACAGCTGCTCTCCCTTCGGGTATATCCTGGCCCTGTCTGTGCATTAGCTTTCCTCCTCACACAACCAGTGCAAGGCACAGAACCCACGTTCTCGGTACTAATGAGGAAACGGGGGTTGAGTGGAGGCGCAGCAGTTTCTTCCTAAAGGAGCAGCCTGTGTAAGACTGCAGGCGCAAAGCACTGAACAGCGGTGTCTGTCCATGGACGTATTTACTTGTGTCTGCTGTGATACACTGGCTTATTTCAGGATATTTGCCCTTTTTTCCTGGCTTTGTTCTGGAAAATAAATTTGAGTAGTTTCAGAGATTACGAATCACACTGCTCGGTGCAGCCTGTTACACTTTCTGGACCAATGAGACTCTCGGCTCGAGGCCTGTGATGACTGGTTTTTCCTTCCCACACATGAAATGCCATGACCGTGGCTTCAGCTGTTGAACAAGACTCACTGTCCTTGCTGGAGAGCAGTGCAGGCTCATGCAGGTTTACTTTTGTGCTGCTTCTGCTTGCTCCCGGTGATGGTGGTGAGCTTGCTCCTGGTGATGGTGGTGAGCTTGCTCCCGGTGATGGTGGTGAAGGCAGGAGCCGCTGGCTCCCCAGAGAGGCGGTGCGGCCCGACAACACCACGCAGCCTGCTTGATGTCCAGGTTAACGGCTTGCGATTGTGGCCAGCGCTTTTGAGACTCCCTGGGCTGCTTTTACTCTCCAAACCCAAAACATGCCCATCCAACAGAATCACCGTGAAGAGGCAGCATAGTGCGTAGGTAGGATGTGCATGTAGCAGAACTTAACATTCAGCATTAATTGAACGTTAGCTATTAAGAGAATTGTGGTTTTTATTGTTCTTGCTAAAAAGGTGCTTAACTTTTCATTTTGTGTTTCTTTGATCTTTTTATTTTTAAATACTTTTTCTAACCCAATTCAATAGTAGTAATGCTTTTTTTTTATTCAAGGATCCTTTAGAAGGGAATAAGACACATTTTGTTAAAATACTTTTTTACAGAGCTTTGTGTGATGGTGCACACCTGTAATCCCAGGACTCTGGAAGCTGAGGCAGGAGGATTGCTGAGTTCGAAGCTTGCCTGGGCTACATAGTTCAAGGCAAGCCTGAACTACAAAGCAAGACCTTGTCTCAAAAAGACCCAAAAAGTATATGTATTTAACAAATTCATTCATGATTACAAACCTTTATTTAATTATGAATGTGAGAACTTATTTGTAGAGGTGGATCATCCCTTTGAATTGATTTTAGTTTAGCCAATCTGCCTTTCAAATTTCCACTAAAGATCTGTTCATGGTTACTACTAGTTAATTCATAACCAAGTGAGCTGATTTTGCTGTGCTAGAGTCTAGTTTCCTCTCTGACAACAGAACGTTTCCCTTCTGTCTTTAGTTTTTAAAAACTGAAGGATTTTATTGAACATGAAAACAGGATCTGATGAATTTGTGACAGTTGTAACCACACGTGCTGTCTGTCCCACACACAGGTAGATTAGAGCTATGGCTGCAAGGTGTGACTCTACAGTCATGGTGTGACAGCACATTGCTCTGAGGGAGATGTGGTCAAAGTCCTGCCCAGCGCCAGAGGCAGACAGACTTTCAGACAGACAGAACTTGCTAACTAGAGGTTCCTCTGGACATTGGCCCTAATTTTCTGCAGTTTGGTGTGCTTTCAACTCATTATAAGAGAATAGATTTTGTGATCGATTTGAAAAAGAATTGAAGTACAGTACTTTTGTCCGTGCAGCAGCTGCGGTTTATTTTTTTGCACTTTCTCTCCAAATGGTTTAGGGACATAGTTTCAAGGAAACTCATGTATAGTAGGCAAAAACCTCACAGTTAGCAGTCAGAATGTTTATTTTTTCTGTCATTCTTCAATGAGAGGGATACTTAACAGAGGAAAGTCTTTTATAGTTGAAGTTTTTGACTTAGGGGTAGTTTATGGGATTATGGATTGAACCCAGGGCCTTTGCCCTGAGCTATAATCCCAGCCTTTTTTAAAAAAAATTTTGTTTTGTTGTTTATTTTGTCTTACTGTGTTGCCCAGATTGGGCTCAAACTTGTGAGCCTCCTACCTCAGCTTCCCACCCTATCTCAGAAAAATTAAGCAAC
>PVIC010019834.1:0-30178 GCA_004025085.1 Thryonomys swinderianus | reverse complement strand
AAAAAAAAAAAAAAAAAGAAAGAAAGTGAAAGGAAAGCCCTACATAATGGGAGAAATGTTTGTAAATCACATATCTGACAGGAGACTGGTATCCAGAATACATAAAATTCACACAACTTAATAAAAAGGACAAATATTCTACTTTAGGAATGGAGAAACTATCTGCAAGACATTTTTCCAAAAAGGGATACCATTGGCCCTCAACTTCCTGAAAAGGTATTCAACATCATTTGTCATTAGGGAAATACTGTACAAACAGAGGCACTTGTCCACTGGGATAGCCACACTCAAAGAAAATATATAGACAATAGTAAGCTTTGGCAAGGTTATGGAGAAAATGCAATCTTCATGCATTGCTAAATGGATGGTACAATGGGGCAGCCATTCAGAAAACAGTTGGTAACCCCTCACAATGTTAAACATTGAGTTATGTTATGGCTAAATAATTCTTTTTGAGGCAGGGTCTCGTTTTTGTAGTTCAGGCTGGCCCTGAGCTCACTATATAGCCCAGACAAGCCTTGAACTCAGCAATCCTCCTGTTTCTGCCTCCTGAGTGCTGGGATTACAGACAGAGCCATCACGCCCAGCAAGGCTAAATAATTTTGATTGTAACTCTATAAGAAAACAAATAGACATCTATAATTTTGTAACATATGCTCAAAATATTTTAGTCATAATAGTCAAATAGTGAAAGCAATGCAAATGGCCCTCAGATGATGGATGAATAAACAAAATACGGTGCGCTCCCTAGATGGGTTTTATTAAAAAATAAATCAATGATACATGATCCAATATGAACTAACCTTGAAAAAACACTAGTCCAGGGGAAATAGGCCAGTTAGAAAAAACATCATAATGTATGTCCCATTTCTATAAGTTGTTCACAGCAGATGAATCTATAGAGACTCCGATTAGCAGCGGTATGTGCGAGAAGAGAAGTGACTGCTCCTTGGATGGAAGGGTTCCTCTTCCAGATGCTAAGAATGTTCCAAATTAGATAGTGATAGTTCTTGCCTAAATTATAGAACTCCACAGAACCCTCAAGTAGGTCAAAATAATTTCATTCAGGAAAATGCTTCATTCAAGAAAATATATAGCAAATCAAACGACAGAAAAACCTATATACTTACAGTGCCCAAATGAGACATTGCAATATAAATTTCAGACCCCACTGTTTCAATTTGTTCAAACTATTATGGCCTGGTGAATTTTATAATACAGGAATGATTCTACAACTGCAGAGTAGCACTTGACATTCTAAACAATTATTTAATTGCTTGGATTTATTTTTTGGAAAACAGGAAGAAAACTATTTGTATCCTTGCTAATTCTGAAGAAAATCAACTGTGACAATGGGCATAAGTGAAAGAATCTGGAAATATATTCCCTTGGTGCTAACTTTCTGAAAAGAAGTAGATCATCATGATTACCTGGATCACCATTAATTGCTTCTACCATCCTCTACCCATGCTGGGTACCCTAACCAGCATGCTAGAATGAGTGGACTGGGGAACTTCTCAGCTCTGTGGAATTATCAGAAATAAAGTATAAAGTGAGGAAATAAGAATTAGCAGAAACCAAGAACAGAAATACAGAATAGTAGCGTTTCATGCCTTGAAATGAGGATAGCTAATTTGGAGACAGATGAGCTCCTACCATAATAGGGTCTTCTAGGCATTTCAGGCTGTTAGCACTTTTAAGGTATATTGTTCAGAGGTCAGTCAGAGAACAGGCCTTCCTAGTTCTCCCTTGAACATCTGCTGTGGTCTTCAGCTCACTGTGTTACCTGCCAGCATTTCTGAGTGGCAAGTGAGGTACAGAGATAATTTTTTTTCTATTTACACCACACTGCCCTAGAAAATGTGGTACATTATCAAAACATCCACTGTCCATCCTTTCCATTCTTCCCTGTATGATCAAGTTGTTGAGGGATTGAGCCTATTCCTGCAATTTACTACTGGGTTGAATTTTTTTTTTTTTTTTTTGAGACAGGGTCTCGCTTTGTAGTTCAGGCTGGCCCTGAGCTCACTATGGTGCCCAGGCAAGCCTCCGCAAACTCAGCAATCCTCCTGTCTCTGCCTCCCGAGTGCTGGGATTACAGGCGTGACCCACCACGCCCGGCACTGTGGTATGTGGTATTGATTATTGGTGGGCGTGAGTCTCCACGCCCAGCATTATTTGTGGTTACTGGGGATCGAACTCAGGACCTTGCGCTTGCGCTTGGGAGGCAGGTGCTGGAACCACTGAGCTAACCCTCCGGCCCAAATTATTACTTTTTTTTTATCGTAAAGCCAATAATGTGTAACTTCTGCGATCAGGGAGGACCATTATGATTTTCGCTTAGGTCTCTTGGATCATTAGCGAGGAAGGAAGGATGCTTCAGCCTTAATATTCCACAGCTGTTAGGGAGCTCATGTTAGCACTATGAAAGGGCCACGTGGAGGGAGAAAGACAGGGAGAGGAAGAAAGAACCTATCTGTTGTAGGCACCCCAGATTAGACATTGAAAATTTAATTAAAAATAACTTTTGGTGTTTCCAGCCTGAACACCATCTGACTGCAACTCCTCAGAAAATTAAATGAGAACAGTCCTGCTAAGTCACACTATCTGAATCATAACAGATTGTTAACAGTTATTTAAAGACAATGAACTTGGTGGCAATGTGTCATCAGTAATGATTAACCAGAACTGTAGTCTCTGTAAGGTTTGGTAATATTATTTCTTGCTAAAAGAAAAATCTATTGAGTTTAACATCACAAGAAGAAGATTCTAAATACAGATGTAATTTGAGTTAAAAGCACAAATATATTAAATGAAAATTCATAAAATTAATTAGAACCATAGAATTATAGAGTTGATCAAGTTACTGAATATTTCTAGTCAAGTATCTTAATGTCAAAACACTGGTTCCTAAGCTAGTTCTGTGAAATTCTTAAAGTTATTTTGACTTTTTGATCATTTTACTCTACTGGAGTTATCAAAGAACTTGAATTCTTTATGTATTAGAAGCCAATTATACAGCTGGTGAGATAAAAGTGTTATAAAGTATGTCCTAGTTCATCTTCTGATGCTATAAAAAACACCTGAGACTATGTACATTATAAAAAGAAGAGATTTACATATGTGATACTTTTAGAAGAAGAAAGTCTCCTATCAGGCAGTTATACCTGTCCTCTGCTAAGGCTCTTTGGTTACAACATAGCAAATGGGATAATGGTGGGCACTCATCCAGGAGGAAGACAACACATGGAGACAGAGGAAACTGGAGGTATTGAAGGTCAAGCTTCTCTTTTTATAAGAACTTGTTCTCATGGGAACCAACCAAGGTCTAAAATGAATGTCATTAATAACTTTGTCAGAGGGTAGCTCCAGTGACGTGATTGCCTCCCACTGAGTACCCCATCTTAAAGGTTCCAACACCTCAACACTGACAAGTAGAGATCAGATGCAGCCACAGATGTACATTCAGTTGCTAATCGAGGGCATACTGTAATGTCTCATGGACATTTTACAGTTAAACTTACCAAATAGAATTTTATTGCTCTGCCTACAAACTGCTTCTCCCTCTTTCCTTGCAATAATCACTCTTGATAAAATTACATATAGAAATCTTTGACTTATTACTGATGTCCCCTTTCATTCAACACTCCTCAATCTAAGGAATACGTATATAACTTCAATGTCTTCCTTCTGCAATTTCCAAGAACCTACTTGTAAGCCTTTAATATCTACACTTAATAATTTTATCATGGCTGCAATATAAAGATTTCTGGAACAAAGAGTAATTATTATCTGTTTATGGTAGTAATTTCACTAGGCCCATTTTACTCCCTTCCTTAGAGAAATGAAAGTTTTATCATACTGCACAATATGGCTGACAGACTGGTAATCATCAAAATAGGAATCTAGGTGGTTACAGAGAAGAGAAAAAGTTATTCTTCCTCTCCTCACTTCAGAGATGGATGGACACCTGTCACACTGCAGCATTTACAAATCAAATATTGGGTGTTCTTTTGGAGTGTTTCATGCACATAAGCATGCACACCCACACATATATGTGTAAACACTTACATATAATACATAATGATAGGAAAGAAAGAAAAGTTGCATTCAACTTTACATATCGGGCCATCTTTATGGATGTTCTATCCTATTAATCAATCAGACTTTAACTACAAAAGTTCACTTTTTAAGACTAGATCTTAAGTATAAGTAAAAATTTAGAAAACCTAAGCTATTCCTAGAGCCAAAAATACTATCCCCAACATTCCCAGACCTAGAGCTATCACTGTCACTCACTGAGATGGCTCCCATCATCTCCTAAGTCCTTTTTCTTCTTCTTCTTCATGGCATTCTTCATCCATTCTCTGCCAGATAATTAATTGATATGAAAATTAAACTCACTACCTCTCACTTTAAGGAACTCAGTCTTTCAACTATAGTAATACCATGTCCCATGAAGCCAATCCATCTAACCTTGTTCAAGATATTTGACCTTTAAACCTGAGGAATGACTGAAACCTGAGGAATGACCTTTAAACCTGAGGAATGACTTGGTGAGTGTTTAAATTTTCAAAATGTCTTACAGGGGCCGGAGAGTTAGCTCAGTGGTTCCAGCGCCTGCCTCGCAAGCGCAAGGTCCTGAGTTCGATCCCTGGTAACCACATATAATGCTAAGCGTGGAGACACGCCCACCAACAATCAACACCACATACCACAATGCCGGACATGGTGGCTCACGCCTATAATCCCAGCACTCGGGAGGCAGAGACAGGAGGATTGCTGAGTTCACGGTGGCTTGCCTGGGCACCATAGTGAGCTCAGGGCCAGCCTGAACTACAAAGCGAGACCCTGTCTCAAAAAAAAAAAAAAAAAAAAGTCTTACAATGACAGATACATTGTCAATAATTCCCCTTTAAATACCTATTCTGGCTTTGAACCCCTCAGCCTTTTCCTTTCTGCTACTCTCTGAAGGAGTTCTGGAAGTTCTCTTTCATTAAACTCTTCATGAGTTGTGACCAAAACTATGACAAATGCTGCTGCTGAGTACTGAGTGCAAAGGCAGGCTCATAAAAACATTAGAGTTTGTCTTCAACCACCTTATTCACATGATCTGGCATGGTGCAAGCTCTAGCTCTTCCCAAAAGTCAAATGACCATGAAACATAACAGGTTTAATGGACTCAGGACATTGAGGCAGCCAGAAACTGCATAAACAAGAAACTCACAAGAAGGAACTTTATGAACTGTGTCAGAAAATGGCAGGGAAAGTGGGATATGTGTGTCAAAGGGAAGGGTAATATCTTGAGGAGAATTAGTGGTAGCACGTCTTTTACTGTAATAAAATTTTAATTTAAATTATTTTCCAAAGACCATTATCACTTTTAAATTTAACAGCGATCAGTACATTTTAAAAGAATGATATTAATGTTTATTTTTAAACAGAGACACTTCAGGTTTCCTGGACACAAACCTTTGAGGTATTTCCAAATTTCAAAGATTATAAACACAATGTATTCTCTGTTGCATCCCAGAAGAACAGTTTTAATCTCAAAATAAGTGTTCAATTCCTACACATGGCTCGGTGCATGAAAAATTTGAGTATAGTTAAAACACTTCTGAATTGCACAAGAGAAAGCAGTTTTAAATTTGGATGTAATTTTGAAAGATGAGGTGACCTTGAACAAATGGCCTCATCATTCAGATTCATCAAATATAAAATGAGAAGGCTAACCTACATTATTTCTAAGAACCCTTAGAGTTTTACAATTCTATAAGGAGGTTAAAGCATTATAAAAAGCAGGAGATTCTATGAACATTTTAAAGAAAGTAATCAATTTTTGAAGAGGAAAAATGTGTTGACAAAAGGATAAAAAATGTTAAGGTACAAAGCAGATGTTATCAACTAAGAATAACAACAAAATACTAATTCCAGAATAAAGGGCAAACAGTTCATTCAGAGGCTTTGGCAAATCTGAAGAGATTCTGTAAGCAAAATAGCTTTGCACTATGTGAAACAGGCAACAAATGAAAATATCCTGAAATACTTCTGCCAAGAAAAATCACATGGCTCACCCCACACTAAACACTGAAATTTAAAGTATGTAGAAAACGTTTAGGAAAATACAGCAAGGTAAATCTCAGTTTTCATGCAAATAAATTAGAGTTAATTAATACTTTTTATATAGTCAGAATACAATGCTGTTTCAAATTACATTTAACAATTTAATAATTATTACTGATTGCTATCTAATAATGTTATACTGAACCTTTAATTCAAATATAATGGATTATTCACTCAGCTAAATGACAAGTAAACTATCAAATATTATCAGTTAGCTTGGGCCACTTATATTTCAATTTGGTGTTCCTGAAAATGCTAAGGATATTATTAGTGTTTAGCTTTTAATCAGTTACTTTTATTTTAAGAAATTTAGCTTGCAATTTACCTTGAAAGGATCTCTGTCACTACTGAGGAAAGTGTAATTTCTAGAGATTCCTTGATAGTCCTCAATAGGAGCATTTCTTTCACGAGCTACTTACGGCAACTTCCCCCACTGTAGAGCTTATCCTTTCTAGCCTATGGCTCAGGAACTTTGATTGGATGTGCATGTTATTCCCATGCTTTCCTCCATGTCTCTTACTCTTTAGTGTATATTTTCTTTTCTCCTAAGTGATAAGTACAAAACTATAAGTAGTTCAGTCTTCAGCTCTATCTGATTTGTTATTGTCATCTATTAAAATATGATTTTTTACTGAATCCTTAAAAATCTAGAATTTTTGTTTGTTTTTCAAATTTGGCTGCCGTCAAAATCTTGTTTCTTCTAGAGCACAGTCTCTATGACTTATGGTACTATAAGAGGCCTATAAAAAAGTTTCTTTATGTTAAAAGCAGTGTGTGTGTGTGTGTGTGTGTGTATGTATACATACATACATATGTGTGTGTGTGTGTGTGTGTGTGTATGGAGAGAGAGAGAGAGGGAAAGAGAGTGAGAAAGAGAGAAAGGGTGAGAAAGCAAAGTAAAAATGGCTGAGACCCACCAAAATCACAATAATCCAGGCTTTCTTTCATGTTCTTATAATTTTTAAACTAATAATCTACATGTACAGGATTAGAAGAGTCTTGCCCCTAAGACATGCAGTGTCTGCAATGTGTGGCATAGATTCTGACCTTCACTGTATCTGCTGACACGTGGTCATGGTGGCTTTTTCCTCAGATGCTACCAGACGTGTGTACACACGTGCATAAATTTATGTCGTTTCAAACTTTCTCTGTGTGAACTCATTCAGTCCTGACTGAAAGTTTTTCCCACAAAGAGGATTTGTGTTCACTCATGCCAGCTGCCAGGGGACACAGCCAACTCAACAACTTTAAACAGAAATTACGACTTGAGTTGTTTTCTTTTTCAAAGACACAAACATACTGTGAATTCTAGCCTCAATCCAGGCACTGCTGATGTGGAGCTCTCAAAGAGAATTTTTTCTTTCTGGTTTGCTCAGACTCTACGCTGAGAAAGATTCCACTCACTTACTCTGAATGACAGAAATTTTTCAGGGATTCTATTAAAAGCATACCATTTTAGAAAAATCTGAAATTTATGGAGTCTGTGATCTAAATTCTAATCCTACTTGCTTTTAGGCAATACAGCTAATGTGTAATCCACAAGTGAATCAGAGATACCCAAAGACTAAAACTAAATCTGTAGTTTGATCTTTTACACCATTTAAAAATTTTCTGTTTTATTTTTAGCACAAGATTATCTATACATTTTATCTGAACCTTTAGACAACTTACACTATTAATGGCCTTCAAAATTCCCAAAAGAAATGAGGTAGATAATATTAATCATGCATATGTTAATGATTAAAAATTGTATATATAAAACATCAATTTTCTAAATTATTATTACCAAAATTCAAACAAAAAAATACTTAACAGAAATATTTTTTTTGCAAAAAGATAATATAAAGTTCACAATTTGAAATTTGTAAATATAACCTTGGAAATTTAGATGTAGTGGACATTCCTAAAAGCATGTAATTATTGAAACAAATGACAAAATAGCAAATGATTAACAGCATGAAATACATTATAACAATATTTATTTGAAGAAAATTTCAGACCAAAATAACAGCATTAGAGAATTCTTCCAAACATACAAGGAATGAATTATTCAATTATTACCAATATTCTTTTGGTAACTGGGAAAACAGAATGAAAAAACAATTTGACAGTGATATAAACTCAGTACTAAAAACAGCATAAATCAGTAAAACTCACAAATATATATAAAATTTACAGAATTCTGAGTAAAATATTTCTTAACAATTTCCAGCAATACATAAGAGGAAAGGTATATAAGGATCAATGCATACTTGTTTCATAAATGCAAGGTTAATTTAGCAAAGGAATATAAAATATGATATTTCACTATTCTAATTGAGTAAAGGATAAAATTATGCAATAATAAAATATTTGGAAATATTTTTAAAATTCAGTATTTATCCCAGTTTTAAATACAAAGGAATGCTAATAGTCTAGCAAAAGAAAAAGCTTAACAGGAAACATAAATTATAAAATATTAATGTATATATTAGCACAAAAAAGAGGGCAGAGAAAATATAGCTATAAGAATGAAAAGTATTGGGTTCACTAGAATTAAAATAGTATAAATTTGAACTAGGTTCTAACAAGTGAAATGTGTAGTATAAACCATAGAGCAATCACTAAGAGAGTAACTGAAATATATAATTAAAAGTTACAAGGATTTAAAATGTTACACTAAAACTGCAAAAGTGACTATTAGAGGACTACAGAACAAAAAAACAGACACAAGGTATTAAGAAAACCAAAAGACAGGGCCGGAGGGTTAGCTCAGTGGTTCCGGCGCTTGCCTCGCAAACGCAAGGTCCTGAGTTTGATACCGGTAACCACATAGAATGCTGGGCGTGGTGACTCACGCCCACCAGCAATCAACACCACATACCACAGTGCCAAGTGTGGTGGCTCACACCTGTAATCCCAGCACTTGGAAGGCAGAGGCAGGAGGATTGCTGAGTTCGAGGCTTGCCTGGGCTACATAGTGAGCGCAGAGCCAGCCTGAACTACAAAGCAAGACCCTGTCTAAAAAAAAAAAAAAAAAGACAAATAGAAAAATGAAACTCTTATATTAGCAATAACAATCAAAAGTAAAAGGTAATTAGGCAAGACAAAACCATCACAATACAACATGTTTTAAGAGGAGATAAGATTCTCATTTAAAGATGAAACTTAGCCAAAAATGCATAAAATTTACATTATACAAATAATTCTGAAGCTGTTACATATCTATATGATTTTTAGGGAGAAATGAACCTTAAAACAAAAAGAATATTGCTAAGGATAGACTAATATTTTGCACATTTTCTTGTCAAGTGTGCATAGAACATTTCCTCATTCCTGAACAAAAGGGTTAAAACAACTCAGTAAGATGAAAATTTATACCTATTTTCCAACTATGTGAAAACTAACTTAGAAATCAGTAAGAAGAAAAATTTAGATGTTAAAAATAAATGGAAAACTTGAAAAAAGTAAAATGTTTCCGAGTTACAAAGAGTTCAAAGTAGAAAAACTAACTATAAGATATATTAATGAATGAAAACAGTACTTACAAGACAAATCCTAAGAGAAGTGGCTAAATCAGAGGATAAAGAAAAACCAGTAGCTGTACCTTCTCTGTTTCACAACTGATTTAAGATCTCAAAGAAATACACCAATGTTCTGTTCTAAGACAGTGGGAAAAGAGAAAGAGACACAAAGCAACCATGTAGTAAGGAATAATAAGTTAGAGAATAAATTAAATTAAGAATCAAGTAAAAATGTGACCTTTTATAAAAGATGGAGAAAATGAGAAACATCTACATGGATGATGAAAAAGAACAAAGTAGAGGAGGAATAGAAGAAGGAAGAGGAAGAGCAGGAGGAAAAAGAAAAGGGAGAAAAGGAGGATGTAGAGGAGAGGAAAGAAGGTGAAGTGGGGGAAAGAGAGGGAAGAAAAGAAAGAATAGAAAGAAAGAAGGTAGAAGGAAGAAAAGGAAGGAAGGAAGGAAGGAAGGAAGGAAGAAAGAAAGAAAGAAAGAAAGAAAGAAAGAAAGAAAGAAAGAAAGAAAGAAAGAAAGAAAGAAAGAAAGAAAGAAAGAAAGAGAAAGAGAGAAAGAGAAAGAAAAGAGACAAAGAAAGAAAAGGAAGGAAGGAAGGGAGGGAGGGAGGGAGGAATTGGCAAGATTAGTACTGGCTTTTTAAAAATGTTTAAATGACTGTAAGGTAATAACATGAAAAACTGTGTGACAAACATTAGGTAACATATATAAAATGGAAAAATTCTAGAAACAAACTATATTCTCTCAAAAAGAATATAAATATCTAAATAGATTAATAAAAGTGGATTTCCAGATCTTAAAACTTCCCATAAATAAAACCCCAGGTCTACATGATTCCATAAGTAAATGCTACCAGAATTTTGAGCTAACATCTCCAAAATTTAGATGGAGGGAATATTTCCAAACTTTTTACATGAGACCTTGGTATCAAAATAAAGACACCACAAAAAATACAGATAACTAAAATACAGATAAACAGAGAAATTCTAAGGAGTTATTAATACCTGTAATCCAGCTGTATATAAAGATAACCTTTTCTCCACTTTCCAACAGCATGCTCTTCCTATGTGAGAACTCATTAGACTGGCTTTTATACCTACATTTCCACTAGAATTCTGCTCATGAAAATTTATATATTCATTAAGAAAGCACAAGATTTTTCTCCAACTCTCCTTTCTTCTTTTGGAGTGCTCAACCATAATGTTCAACTCTCTAGCATCTACTTAAAATCTCTCTTAGTCTATTCCCACTAGGGAAAGGCATCTATACTATTTTAGGTATTTGTTAAATTAGTAACCTACATTTGGTAGCAAAATCAGTATTTTACAGCTTGAGCTGCCATAAGGAATGTCAAAGCTTTGGTAGCTTAATCAAGAGTAATTTGTCCTTACTGTTCTGAATTCTAGGAGGTCTAAGACCAAGGTGCCTGCAAAGTAGGATTCCTTCTGAGTCCTCTTTCCTGGTTTGTAGATACTTGGTTTCTTGCTGTGTCTTCATATAGCCTTTCACTGATGTACGTACATGGAGAAACATTCTCTTCCTCATAAGGACAAGAATTCTACCAACTATCTCTCTTTACTAATTACCTGATTTAACCATTATTAGCACCTAAAGACTCTGTCTCCAGATATAATCTCACTGGGGGTTAGGACTTCAATGTGATTTGTGAAGGAAGAGAATTCATTTCCTATTATGAGCTCATTGACTTGATGTTTCAATATTTAAAATGTTGCAATTATCCACAAATTGATGTGATGATTCAGGGCAGTCCAATAACTTCTCAATGTCAATTGTGATCACGATGTGTATATAAAATGTACCAATAAAATCAATTTTAAAAGGTATATAGATAATACATAGCATAATAATAGTTGTTTAAAATCATATATCATTGGGAAATATAAGTTAAAAGAACAATGAAAAACCACTACATAACTATTTAAATGGCCAAATTTTGTAACACTGATTTTAAATGATGACAAGTATGTGAAAGCAACAGAAGTGGTAAGACAAATTTAGGAGTCAGTTTGATAATTTCCCACAAGATTAAGCATAGTATTTATGATAAAATCCATTGCATTTCTAACCCAAAGAAAATGCAAACATATATAAAGTTTATGTATATAAAAGGTGGGGTTTTAAGGAGGGCAGGGGAATGGGAAAAAATGAGAATCAACATATGTCATGTACTGGTACAAACTCTCAAAGTTGAATGTGATCATAATCTGTATATAAAAGTAGCAATAGGGCCAGAGATTTACCTCAGTGGCTCACAAGTGCAAGGTCCTGAGTTCAATCCCACTAACCACATACAACAATGCTGGTCATGGTGACTCATGCCCATCAGCAATCAGTACCACATACCACAGTGTCAGGTGTGGTGGCTCATGCTTGTAATCCCAGCACTCGGGAGGCAGAGACAGGAGGATTGCTGAGTTCGAGGCTTGCCTGGGCTATATAGTGAGCTCAGGGCCAGCCTGAACTACAAAGTGAGATGCTGTCTCAAAAAAAAAAAAAAGTAGTAATAAAAGTCAATCTAAAAAAATCACACCATTATTTCTATAGATGTAGAAAAGAGCCTTTAACAAAAATCCAACATCCATTGTAATGAAAAGAAATTCCAAAGAAAATAGGTATAGAAGGACATTACCTCAATCTGATAAAAAGATATTTATGGCAAATTTACTACAGATATCATATTACATGGGGAGTAACTAAAAACTTCTCATCTAAAATTAAGAACCAGACAAAGTTTTCCACTCTCATTGCCTCAAGACAATGTTGTCTCACTCCTCAGTATAGTACTTGAAACATTAGTGATAGCAATCAGACAAAAGAAAGAAAAAGAATATATACAAAATCAGAAAAGAGTTAGAAGTCCTTATTCACATATGGTGGATCCTTTGCATAGAAAACCCAAAAACTTTCAGAAAGAGACTCCTAGAATTCATAAAAAATTTCAGCCAAGAGCAAGATACAAACTAAATACACAAAAGCATCCCTGGATACCAACAATGAAAGAGCTGAACTTAGCAACATCATTCAAAATACTTTCAAATAATTCGAACCTAGAAATTAACCTAACCAAAGAAATGATCTCTCTGAAAAGTGAAGAGCAAATGGAACCTGTGAAAATAGAAGCTACTGCCTAACCCAGGATAAGCAGATCCACTACTGTCAATGTTATTATACTTCCAAATAGTTAGATGTAATACAATCTTAAACAACATCAATAGAATTCTTCATAGATCTAAAAACAGAAAACAAAGTTTATATGAAACCAAAGAAATCCAGAAAACCGAAAGCAATCCTGGACAACAGAAGTAAAGCAGGAGGCATGGTAGTTCCATATTTCAAACTATATGGGAAAAAAACCCCTAGATTGATAAAAATAGCTTAGTGCCAGCGCAGAGACACATAATCCGTGGAACAGAGAAGAGGATACAGAAATAATTCCAGGTACATTCAGCCACCTTATCTTTTACAAAGGGAGCAAGAACCTAGGCTGGAGGAAAGACAGCCTCTTTAATAAATGATGACAGGAAAACTGGTTAGCCACATGCAGAAAATTGAATCTTGACCCTTATCTCTCACCATGCACTAAAATAAAGTAAAAGTAGACCAAACACCTAAAAAATAAAAGAGAAACATTTACACAACTAGAAAATAAAATAGGTAAAACTCCTGATACAGTTAAAGGTATGGATTTTCTGAACAGAAAGTTTAAACAAGATATAATGCCATCTGTAAATAAATAATATTATATCAAAGCCAAAAACTTTTGCATCACAAAGAAAAATAAAAAAATACAGAATGTTGAAGGAAGCCAGAGAATGGGAAAAATGTAACCAGCTATTTCTCTCATAGAAGACAAGTATCTAGAAAATACAAATAACTCAAAAAATTAGATCCCCCAAAGCAAACTACGTGATCAAAAAATTGGGCAATTGAAACAAGTTAGTGCTTCTCAGAGAAAAAAAAAATGTAAATAGTCCAATATGAACATGAAAAAATGTTCAGCGTCTTTGGTCATTAGAAAACTGCAAATTAAAACAACACTGAAATTCCATCTCACTCAGAAAAAGTGGCTACCACCATCAAGAAGTCAAAAAGCAACAAATGCTGTGGAGGGTCCAGGGAAAAGGGAATGTGTGTGTACACTGTTGATGGGTTTATACCTTAATACAACTTCTATGGAAAGGGTTATAATAGTAAGTGTTAAGTTGAAGATTTCTCGAAAAACTAAAACTAGAAATTTCATTACACCTAGCCATTATCATTCTGGGTATCTTTAAAAATGTTAAAGACATCATGTTAAGGTGATAGATTCCTACTCATATCTATAGCAGCACAACTAATAATAGCTAGATCTTGGAACCAACCTATATATGTTTTAAACAAATGAATAAAGAAAATGTGATATATATTCACACTGGAGTACTAATCACTCACAAAGAAAATTTGCATATTTCTAGAAAAGTGGTTATAACCACAAGAGATTAAATGTTGCATCGTTTCTTTTTTAGAGAAATGCAAAATATAAATATTTTAAAGAGTGAAATGAGTGACAGATATAGCAAAGAGAGAAGTAGCACTTTTGTAAGCTAGAGGGGGATCCAGATATGAAGGGAATTAAGAGATGGGGCAAAGTGAAGTTAAATATAGGATGAATGTATTATGTATTGCAAGCAGATACCCAAAACAACTGATCACAGCTGCTTATAGCAATTTCATTCCTAATCATTAAACTTGAAAGCAATGAAGATGCTCTACAGTAGACAAGTGGACAAACTATGGTACATCTTGACAATGGAATAATGGGAAGGATTAAATATAAGTGACCTATAACCTATGAAAAAATAATGAAGAAAATTTTTACTAGCTGAAAAGCCTGTATACTATGTGAAGCCACTTAGTAGGAGTGATCAAAAACACTTTGAATGTTCATATTTTACATTATTTATTACATTAAAAGATACATTGGCATTAATCCCCTTCAAAGTATTCCTTAACCCATTGTCATTATTGGTATTTTCTGAAGTATTTCTAGAAGTCCTCTTTTGTGCCTTTAGGAAGTATGATGAAAGTATATGACAAGTGCTGATTTAGAGTGCCATTCAGTGGAAAGGCAGATTCACAAAATCACTGTGTGCCCTTATCCACTTTATTTCCTGGGTTTAGTACTGTGTGACTTCTGGCTCATCCCTTAAGTCACAATGGCCAAGAAAGGTAAATGTTTTGAATCAATTTAGTTGGCCACAGCAGTGCAACTAAAGCCTGATAGAGGACAGAAAAAACTGCTTCAGAAAATGGTCAAAAATGAAGGGAGAAGTGTATGTTAAAGGAGAGAATGTTAAGTGGAAGAAATGGCAATATGTCTTTTACTCTAATAATTGTTTTGTTTTACAATCACATTGTGTAACTATATTCTATAATAGGCAAAACTATAAAATTAGTAACAAGATCAGTGCTTTCCAGCAACTGAAAAGAGGTAAAACAAGAGGAGCACAGAGGCTCCTCAGGACAGGGAAATGCTCGGGATGATACTATAATGGCAGATACAAATCATTATACACTCATCTAAACCCAAAGACCGTGAACACCAATACGGCATTCTAATACAAGCTGTAGACTTAGAATGGTAATGATGTATCAATCTGCATTCATCATTTATAACACATGTACCACTTAGGTAAGGGCTTTTTATAAAAGGTGAGGAAATGGGGCATCAGGGGTGAAAAGGAAATCTCTATGCCTTCTGCTCAGTTTGGCTGTAAAGCTAGAACTTCCCTAAAAAATGAATTATGTCAAAATAAATGCCAGTGTGCTTTTTAGTTGGGGATGTAGCCAAGTACAACGTGACAATCTTATTCTAACATGCTTGGAAATGACAGGTCAATAATAGCCAAGAAATCTTTTAAAAATGAATGGCATTTCTCATATCAACTTATTTCAAAGCAATCAAGAAAATGTAATATTAGTATAAGAACTGAAAATAGTAGAATACTGAACAGTTGAAGAGCTCAAAATGAGTTTGTTGTATTTTTGGACATTTAATTTATGACAAAAGTAACATTTCAAAGTAATGGAAAAGGAACAGTTACATTAAAAATAAATTTTATGGGAACAATTAAAAAAGCCTTTGAAAAAATGAAGGTTGACAGCTATATCATAGCACACTTAAAAATTAACACCAAACAGCACTCGGGAGGCAGAGACAGGAGGATTGCTGAGTTCGAGGCTTACCTGGGCTACATAGTGAGCTCAGGGCCAGCCTGAACTGCAAAGCGAGACCCTGTCTCAAAAAAAAAAAAAAATCAACACCAAAGATTTACCTTTTTCTAATGCCTATCATGCATTCTAGTATTCATTTAAATCTTCAGTTTCGCATACCAGAGGAAAGACATATTTACACATCTGTGACAAATGGGGTTTAGGCTAAATAATCAGGGGAAAAAATTAATGGTAAATAAAAGGAAAGGGTGGGGGCTGGTAGGGTGGACAGGGGAAAAGGAAAAAGGAGAAGTCATGTCATATACTCGTACAAGTTTTCCAAAGTAAGCATAATTGTGATGTGTATACAAAATGTACTAATAAAGATTCAAATAGAAAACAAAATCAACACCAAAGAGATATGCCTACATTTGAAAAATATCTTGCTACAAACTTTCAAAACAATGACATATTTTAATATTCAAGATTATGAAATATATTTTAAATAGGTCTTAAAACATTAGGTGGAAGAGGCAGAAAAATTACAAGTTTAAGACCAGCCTGTACAGTGAGCAAAATCCTGTGTCAAAATTAAAAATAAAAATAGAAACCCGATTGTGCAGGTAGCTATATGCAAATGGCTCTGCATTCAGTCAATAGTAATACACACATGTACACTCACACACACACATAAATGCACACACATGCACACACAAAAAGAACAGTTATAATGAACAAGGCTTATGATTTCATAAGTCATATCATATTAGAGATTTACTGTACTTTTAGAAAATGTAACATAGGAAGCACAGTAAACAAGAATCTGAACATGGCTAATGATAGTGAAAATGCTAGAAAACCCTTTAGTCAATCAGGAAGTGGAGATTAAAACCATAATAACATTTAATAGATTGTAATTTAAAATATTGATAAAATAATGTATTGGCAAGAAAGAGAAGCCATTTATGATCTGGTAGTGGGAACATAAATCTATAAATCATATACAGTAGCTATGAGCTAAGAATTCTAGGTAATATTCAATAGAAAGCATGTAGATGGCCCTTAGGGACATTAGGAAATGTACACAAAGGTTATCTTTTATTTTATCTTATTTTGTTATGATATAATTAATATGACATCCATATTCAATAAAATTTTAAGTGTACAGTACATTAACATTGTCACAAATTGTTAATGGGAATACAATTCTTATAATCCCTTAATCTGTTAAATATCAAAACTATGTATCTTCTAGTAATTGCTAGCAAGAAAAATTCATAAACTATAGCTCCATTAATTTACATAAATGATTCTTACAAGTGCAATGTTGAGTTTAAGAAGAAAATAATGAAATGTAATACCAATGTCCCCATTATATAAACAAAATCCCATAGAAATTAAACTATGCTGTTTAAGAAGGTGTAGTTAGCTGGTAAAAGCATGGTGAAACAAAGAATCCATTGTCCTGGAAAGGAGAGAGAATGGTTTCATCTTAGGGAGAGAGAGGAATTTTAATTAGGAAGGAGCACATAGTAGACTTCTGAGGGCCTGGGAGTTATGTTTCTTACTGCATGTGATGGGTATACTGCAGCTTGTTCAGTAGCAAATATTAAACTTTATATCCATATTTACTCCATGTTTCTCTAGTGGCACATTATACTTCCCAATAAAAAAAAAATTTAAATTTTAAAACATTATAGTTACTGTCTAGCTGACTCTACAAAATTGATGGCCATAGGGGTAAAATACATAAACATAAAATAATATTTATATGTAAAAATTTGTATCCATTAAGTGAATTCACTATCTGTTCCCAACTATTTTTAAAAGAAATTCCTGAAATGTAAGAAATACAATAATCCAAATAGAAATATGCAAATTTCCTATTTCACATTTCTCCCCATGTAATAAATTAGATGAGATTCCCAAATAACAAAACTGCATTAAGTTTCTAGACCATATCAAGAAGATTGATTTAGGAGAGACTGAGAGAATTAATGACTTGCTGCTGTTGTGCATATTAAATACAGGCTACTCAGAGAAGAGAATGGGCAAATTGCCTCAGAACATGAAGAGGGAAATAAAGCCTTGTTTCTTTTTCTTAGTATGTCAGTACTACATATCTGGACAATACAGTAAAAAGAAGCATGGTACTTCTGAAAGCTGAATTTTTGTGAAATGAGTTTATACTACTGAAAAGTGAAAGATTGGCAATCAAATGGTTGAATTATTGTTCCAAATACATCTCAACTAATTATGTTCTGCATATGAGTATCATTGTGCTGTGTAAACATTAACTAAATCATGGTTATATTTAAATTTAAAATCCTTTACAGGGTTCCTGTTATATTCCATGCACTGTGTACTTCTAACTTTTACATCTTTTATGATAGGAGTTTCATGACCAAGAAAAGAAAATTCAAAGAGACTAAATAAATCACCCAAGGGTACAAAGCTTGTAAGTGAGAAGCTTAATTTGACATGTGTCTCAACTCTTATTTGAATAATTTTTCATTAATGTATCAGTTACAGTAGGTTAATTCTGTTACAAACAACCTCAAAATCTAAGTGATTTTTAGAAGTACATGTTTACATTTTATTACACAAAAGATTCAGAAGCACAGTTGAGAAAAAGGACTGTACACTCCACCATTAAAGCATCAGGACCCTTTTTCACCTCCCTTTCTTAATGCTACTAAAGTCACATCCACTGCAGCTTTATCCTAGACTCTGCCTAAGACTTTGTGGATGACAGAAAGCACTCAGGATCATGTGCAATACTGATAGCCATATTAGTTCCACTATTCTTTGATTGTGGTTTTGCAAATATTTTAACATCAACAATTCACTGTTTCATTTATGAAGTCAAATGAAACATTCATAAGCTTGATTTTCAGGTTCTTTAGTAAATAATGATAGCAATAAATACAAACATGGCTCCTAAAACATAATAAACATTTTCTCCACCCATTCCACTAAAACATAATAAACATTTTCTCCACCCATTCCACTTATGAAGTACTTAAACCTTTTCAATAACCAAATATATTATAGAAACTATTACCATTTGGGGGGGGTCTCACTTCGTAGTTCAGACTGGCCCTGAGCTCACTATGTAGCCCAGGCAAGTTTTGAACTCAGCAATCCTCCTACCTCTGCCTCCTGAGGGCTAGGATTACAGGTGTGAGCCATTTTTTTTGAGACAGGATCTCACTTTGTACTTCAGGCTGGCCCTGAGCTCACTGTGTAGCCCAGGCAAGCCTGGAACTCAGCAATCCTCCTGCCTCTGCCTCCTCAGTGCTGGGATTACAGGTGTGAGCCATTTTTTTTGAGACAGGGTCTCGCTTTGTACTTCAGGCTGGCCCTGAGCTCACTATATAGCCCAGGCAAGCCTGGAACTCAGCAATCCTCCTGCCTCTGCCTCCTGAGTGCTGGGATTACAGACGTGATCCACCACGCCCAGCACTGTGGTATGTGGTATTGATTGCTGGTGGGCATGAGTCACCACGCCCAGCACTGTATGTCATTACTGGGGATTGAACTCAGGACCGTTGAGCTTGTAAGGCAGGCACCGGAACCACTGAGCCAAATCTCTGGCCCTATTACCATTTATTTTTGTAGATTAAGAAGCTGAAGTATTTATATAACTTGCCTAATCATTATATTTCTATTAATTAATCAAGAACAGCAGGATTTTTACTCAAGTGATATCACGCCATTCCATTTTTATTTCTTTTCTTGCCATAAATAATGTATTTTCCTATCTTTACATATCATTAATCATTTATTTTATATTTTTACTTTTTATGAAAACCTAATTTAAGTTTTAAAACACATTGATATAAACTAGCAGATTTGTTTTTAAATTTTGTTTTGATAAATTGTGAATAAACTTTAAGCTTAATTAATTTCCTACTAAGTAAACCTTGTAACCTTATAAAGTACAAAATTTAAAAATCAGTTAAATAATTAATTGTGAATGAAAGTTACTTGGCTGTTACTCTGAAAGTAACTGTTGAAGGTATTATTTACCTGTTTTAATTCAGTTTATTCCATAAATATCCTTCAGAAAAAATATTTCTCAATAAATACTGGTTACTGGAATGGATAGCTATTTAGCTAATGTTTACATTATTAACCACAGTGATCTGTGCAAAGGGAATAGATCAACATTAGATGATTTGTAAATTTTCCGATGGCTAAATTTACCTGCTCAATCTTTTGTTCTTGTTTAATTAGAGGCGCTTAATGGTTAATCAATATGGTGTCTAGAGACCTAGAAATGAATTATTACCAAGAGCTACCAGTGTGTATTATGGAAGACATATCTTATAACGATTGACTTACATTGTGCAAAATATTTTCACCCATAATATTTCTGATCTGCACAATAGAAATATAACACAGTATTTCCTCCATGAAGTTTCAATATAGGAAAAATAAATATGGACAAAAATACATTACAACTTTCATTACACAAATCAGCTACTGTCAAATAATGTGTACTAGTTGGATCATCTTCTCTCATGAGATTTTGTTAAGATGGTGAACAAGTAATTGAAAGTGAACAAGAAGATAGAGAAAAACAGAAAGTGGTAAGGGGAGGTGAAAGATAGCATGAGGAAGGAAAATTAAAATAAAAAAGATTCATAGATGGTGGAAATTCTACATGAATATCTAGAACCAAAATAAATCCTGACAGAGGCAAAGAGGAAGAATCTGTTTTAATTTCAGAATTTTAATTGCAAGTCTAACCACCTATTACTTATGAATATAATATGAGAATATTGAAAACACTAATTTGATGAGATAAAATTCATACTAAAACAGGCCATCTTTGTGACTAAGAAGTAGAAATAAGACACTAGAAAGCATGTTTCTTCACTTTTGTTCCCAACTAGCCTCCTCTGCCTTGACATTTCTCTTAATCAGAATGCCAGCCCCAACAACTTCTCATGGCTACAATTATCCTTGTGTTATTTCCTCATCTTTAGCATATCGCTCTGCTCTCTACTTCAAAGTCCAAAAGGTGCCTGAGTTTCAAGAACAAATCTAAATACTATGTGTGACCAATTTCTGTCCCCTTACCTTAGCTATAACCTGAGTCCTCCCCATTGAAGTCCTCTGTAACATTTGATCTGAAGCTCTGTAACTTTTACATTCTGTAAAAATGATGCTAACTCTTGGTCAATGTGCAATATATTTGACAATAAAAACATATTTTACAAACTGCAGTACATGGAGCAGTAGTGTACTATGAAATTAATATTCCTTTAAAACATCTTGAGGAGTTCTAATGTGTTCCTAACCTATGTTTCTTAGATCCATGAAACTCATTCAAGGAGGGATTAAAAAGACAACATATTTGAAAGATTATTTAGCTATGAGAGCATAGTAATAGCTCATTTCATGAATATTTCTCTTTGGGAACAATTTGGTTCATAAATAAAAACTCTGGACAGAATTTTGCTTCCCTTAGTAAACTTCACATCAGGTGACGAGCATGACTGTGGTCATCCTCCCCTCAGAAACATGAATGGGGCCATAATTACCAGAATGTGGAAAGAATTAAGTTCATGAACTAAGGTACCACTGTTTTAGCTTATAATAACAAAACCCCTTCACCTTCTAATATCCTGGTTTTCTCAAAACACATTTCAGAAACAGTTATATTTAGCTAGCATTGATTTTTACAACTGACTAGACTTAATGGCAACATTTTAGTTGATTCTGCTAAATTCCATATTCCCTGGTTGTAGAGACTCTTTGCTATACATCACTGCCATGTCCCTTGGTATCCAAAGCTTTAATCTCTGTCCTGGATCTCCTAAATAGCTTTGTCAATATGGGAAGGATACATAATTGGGATGGAATTTGAAAAGAATCAAACAAAACCTCCTTGCTTGGTGGTTCTCATCCAGTGACAAACAAAACAACTAAAAGACCTCTTGTTACAGTTCCTTATTGGGTTTGTTATTGGCCTGTGTTAAGAGGTGAGGTTTGCCAGGCCCGGTGGCTCATGTCTCTAATCCCAACACTTGGGAGGCAGAGACAAGAGGACTTCTGTGATTTAGAGGCTAGCCTGGGCTACAGAGTGAGCTCAGGGCCAGCCTGAGCTACAAAGCAAGACTCTGTCTCAAAAAAAAAAAAAAAAAGGAAAGGGAAGGGAATGGAAGGAAGCAAAATGGAAAAGGACAGGAAAAGAAAAGAAAAGAAGAAAGGAAAAGAAAATAGAAGTGAGGTTCTCTAAAGGTTAAAATTCCACTGCTTTGTGGGGCTTCTGAGCAAGTATGCCTGTTATAGTTTATGTTTAGATATATCCCCCAAAGTTTCATGTAGTCAAAGATGTGGCTTTTCAGAAGAGGCTGGATTTAGGGTATGTGAATATGGATTAAGGGTGTGATACCAGGATTGAGAGTATGTCAAACTGGATTAGTCCACTGTTTTACCAAAATCCTGAGTTTAGCTAATGAAGAACTCTATCCAAGGTATAGATAGTACCACCCAAAAGACTCATAGCCCAGATGGATAAAAGAGAAAGGGAGGCTTGCTGTTGCTGCTGCTGCTGCTGCTGCTGCTGCTGCTGCTGCTGCTGCTGCTGCTGCTGCTGCTGCTTCACCACTTTCTGCCTTGTGTATACCCTGCCATGAAGTGTTTTTCCTCTGCCATGCTGATTTGTCTCTGAGCCAAATGACTCTGGACTGAAACCTCTACAAAACATGAGGTGAAATTAATTTTTCCTCTTTTAACTTGTTGGGTTTGGGTGTTTTATTCTCAATAAGGAGAAAATAACCAACACAATGTCAATGGAACTCAAAGGTGTTTTTGTGAATTCTAGTGCAGTTAATATGAGTTTTACCACTTTTGTCTAGTTTTGATTAAGAGATAATGAGCTGGATCATATTTTTTATTTATTTTCGGCTTAATCAATTCATAGATTACATCATTTGAATTTAAGAATTTTACTTTTTTATTCCTTACTTTTCTTTTGAGAACAAAGTAGTTGTTAAATGGTGTCCAACTTACAACACTTTGAATATCTGTTCAATAGAAACCATATTCTGAATTTTGATTTTTCCTAATGTAGCAATATTGAGTATGATATTATGTCCCAATAATAGGCAGAAGCAATGGCCCTCAGCTTCCTGTAACTCACATTATTATAAAGCAAATAATAAATATACTATGGGATACTATATTACAAGTAGTTTTGGGATACAAGTAATGAACAAACAAATACATAAGATATTTAGTACATCAGTATGAAATAAGCTTTGTATTAAGATGATTTTGGCCAACTGTAGGTTAATGTAAAAGTTTTGGGAATATTCTAGATAGGCTAGTCTATTCTCTGATGTTTTGTAGGTTGAATGTATTAAATGCATTTCTGATTTAAAATACTTTTGATCACAATGCCTTGAGCAGAAAGTAACTTCATTGTAAACTGAGCGTCATTTGTATTAATTCTGTTTGGCCATACAAAAAGGGGACAGGCCTTTAGAGGAGAAGGCTCGTGAATAGTTGGTTAATGCAAAATACCATCTTACCATACTGACTGCATGAATTATCTCCCATGGCAGCTAGTCTATTTCTTGAAGTTTCTTTGTTATGTCACTTGCAGTACTCAAAGAAAGTTGTTGACTAGTGAGTATTTGTTCAATGAATATGAAATTTATAAGACATCAGTTATTGGAAATATTGCAATAATTTCTGGAAAACATTCAAGCCAAGAGAGAGCTGATAAGGGTGAGGGGGAGTGCTTCTAGTCCTAAAGATTAAGGATTCCACACATGAAAAGGTGGCGGTAGTAGCTCTAGGCAAAAAATCTGTTATTTCATCAGGTAGACGCTCTTAGGAAGCAACATATCTTATGAAGAAGGACTGGGTATAAATCACCATCTCACATAATACATGACGCTGAAAAGTAAGTGCAGATTTCCTCTTGTCTTCATGGTAATTTGAATCGTGTCCTTCAATCAGTCACTGGCAAAAGGAGATTAAAAGTCTATTCAATCATCCATCAGGGAAAAATACATTTAAAGATTCTGCAAAGTGGCTATTCAGCAAGGTCACATGATTTTCCTGCAGTGATTTGAAATTGTTTGCTTATGACTGATTATTCCCTTTTTGAATAAAGTGCCTTGGAGGCAATGGTTCTATATATGGATAAGATTTCCAAGAATATTTCCTCCCTATATATTCCCCATGTTTCATTCTAAACATCTTCTACTTGTGGCATTTCTCAGTGCAGTTTAATTTAGTTTAATAATATGCATTTTCATATTTTTTTCTGGTGTCTAACATTTTAAGGTCCTTTAACATCTATATGCTACATCAAACTGTTAATATCTCTGAGAAGAAAAGAGAGCCAGAACTATCTCTCCAATTAAACATTAAGTACCTGTGGAAAACAGCATTTGTCATAGATATTGTAATTGGGCTCATTCCGTGTCTTTTTTCCTTAAATTTCTATCTTACCATGTCTCTGGACTCTACAACCTGTCATGGTTACCTTATTCCCTACTCGGCTTGCCAACCACACTGTGGACACTCTCCCCACTGAAGTGGTTGGGATGAGTACTCATTTGTGCCTTGGATTTTGTCTCAGTTTTATTTCTCCCTTTGTCTCTCAAAAAAAGAGTCTTTATTTTACATAGTACTATCTTGTATCAGGATGTGATTTTCCGCATCTATCAGCAGCTAAAACAACTACCAGAATAAAACAACAATGTGATAGTATTGATCATATTGTAACCTGCTACAGTGCTCTTCACATGGTATATAGTCAATAAATAGGGGAAATGAAAACATTTCTGTTATTTCTGAATTAATATCCACTGTTTGAGCCTCATTTGGCTTTAAAGTTGTTTTCATTTGTCTCTGAATTATTGGATCATACTTAGCATTGAACACATGCTTTAGAGGATTATTTTTTTATTTTGAGACAGGGTCTCGCTTTGTAGTTCAGGCTGGCCCTGAGCTCACTATGTAGCCCAGGCAAGCCTCGAATTCAGCAATCCCCCTGTCTCTGCCTCCCAAGTGCTGGGATTACAGGCATGAGCCACCACACCCAGCATTGTATGTGGTTGTTGGGATTGAACTCAGGACCTTGAGCTTGGGAGGCAGGCACCGGAACCACTGAGCTAAATCTCTGGCCTGTCATGTTGCTTCTTAATTCCAATCCCAAATGGTATTGTTTAATACATTTTATTTATTTTTGTTTTGTTTTATTTTTTATTTTTCTTTGTTTTGTTTTGTTTTGTTGAGACAGGGTCTCGCTTTGCAGTTCAGGCTGGCCCTGAGCTCACTATGTAGCCCAGGCAAGCCTCGAGCTCAGCAATCCGCCTGTCTCTGCCTCCCGAGTGCTGGGATTACAGGTGTGAGCCACCACGCCTGACTGAACACATGCTTTAGGAATAAATAATCCTAACAAGTATCTAAATGCTGGTTGCAACAAATGAGTGATAATTTAAATTTATCTAATTATAGTATACTTTTATAAAAAATTGAGAAGTTAGCTTGAAGATCTTATGGGTCCTGTTCAAATATTTTTTTCCCCTTGGGTATGTTCTATTAAAGACTCTTTTATCTCCAAGCCCCTTGCTCTCTACATTTACTTATGTATTGCTTGAAGAGGGGCTGGTGGAGAAAGTCTTTAGTATGTGGCAGTTTATGTTTTACTTCCTATCTCTATTTTCCTTTCAATATTGTTCCTCATGCTTTCATGCCCAAATTGCTCTTTCAACTATCTCTTATTTCTTTAGCAATATGTTTTCTATTTGCCTTGTATCACACAAAGACATTTTGGAAATATGCTCCTGTTTCAAATCCATTTTTCTCACTTGTAATGTATCAGTCAAGCTGAGATCACTTTTAACTTGCTAATCAGCACTGGAATATGTAGGAACCTCTCACAGCACATACTACACCAAATGACATTAAAACAGGTTTATTTTCCACCAGACTGTAAAACAGTGAGGAGAGACCTGGTTTATATCTCTGTATATTCATATTTGGTATCATCAAAACTGCTCAAACATCAGTACAATAAGCACTTGTATAATTATATCTAAATTTCCTCAGGCTGGATGTGAGGAATTTAGCATTTGCAAATGATTGTCAACTTTCAGCCCATCTGAACAAACACTATAAAGATGTACAGAACATGTGTTATGGCTTGTATCTAGATATTACTCCAAAGCCTTAAGTGGTCATAGCTGGAGCTTTTTGGAAGTGGCTGGATCTATGGTGTATGATGCTGGCATTAAGTGTATGATAATAGAATTAAGAGTGCATAATTACTAAATTAGCCCACTTATTGGTTTAGCATAGCTCTAGATGTGGCTAATGGGAATACCCATCCTGCATGTGAGTGCCAGGACTCAAAAGGCAGGTAGCCTGGGAGGGATAAAGGACAGGCAGGCTGCTGCTGTGGCTCAGTGCTTCACTGTCTCCTGGCTGCTTTACCGTGGACTGCTTTACCTGTGCCACACCCCTGTGCTATGCCATTCTGCCTTGGAGTTATCCGTCATGGACTGAAACCTCTACAAAATTTGGGCTGAAATAAAGCTTTCCTCCTTCATCATTGGTGTTGAGTATTTTGTCTCAGTAAGGAGAAAAGTAACTAAGACCATGTATAATTCTCTGTTCATGATGTGCCTTTCAGTTGAAATACTATGTTAGACTACAAACTATGAAGAAAAAGTAGAATACTTGTGACAGTCATCTGTCAAACTTCCTGATTTTAGAAACTACATTGTGATAACTTTGTTCATTCATTTTAAAGTAGTATTGTGTAGATATGAGAGACATGTTAGCCAAGTGTTTCTCAGGCAATGATTTTCTTTAAGCTTCTGTTATACTTCAAACATCATACAGGAGCATAAAATAATAACTCTATAGAAGTGTCATACAAGCTGGGCGCGGTGGCTCACGCCTGTAATCCCAGCACTCGGGAGGCAGAGACAGGAGGATTGCTGACTTTGAGGCTTGCCTGGGCTACAGAGTGAGCTCAGGGCAAGCCTGAACTACAAAGTGAGACCCTGTCTCAAAAAAAAACTGTCATACAAAATTAAGTTCTTTAAATGTTACATAAAAATTTTAGAAGATTTTTTGTTTTGTTTTGTTTTGAGACAGAGCCTCATTTTGTAGTTCAGGCTGGCCCTTAGCTCACTATGTAGCTCAGGCAAGCCTCGGACTCAGCAATCCTCTTGCCTCTGCCTCCCGAGTGCTGAGATTACAGGCGTGAGCCACCGAGCCTGGCATTTGTGGTATGTGGTACTGACTGCCAGAGGGCATGAACCACCATGCCCGGTATTGTTGCACATGGTCACCGGGATTGAACTAGGGACCTTTTGCTTGCTAGACAGGTGCTTTAACCACTGAGCTAAATATCCGGCCCTTAGAAGAATTTTTGACACATTCAACTCTACGAGTTATGTGATTCTGAGTAAAGATGACAGGTTTGTGTCATAGCTTGCAAATTTTTACTATTGATAAAATAGTAAAATACCTGAAAAATTTGAAAGTTTGCTTACCATCATCACAAATTCAGATCTGAAGAATGATTTTTCAGATACTGAACAAATTAAGAAATAAGGTAATGTAGAAGACTGTTTTAAATCCATTGCTGTAGACAACGTGAGTGGGCCGGTATTAATTTTCTAGGGTTGCCATAAAAATATCAGAGAGTATCTGTGTTAAACAAAAGAAACGTATGCTCTCACTACTCCAGAGGCTGGAATTCCAAGGTCAGAGCTGCTTCACAAGCCTCTTCACTTGGTTTGTGTGTTACCATTTTCCAACAACGTTTAAAAATGATCTCCCCTATGTGTCAAGGTCCTCATTTCCTTGTAACTGAACAGCAGTCATAGTGAATTAGGACCACTCTGGAGAAATCTTTTATTTTTTAAAGATTTTGTCTTCAAATATAGTTAAACGAGAAGGTCCTCAATGTAAAGACCAGACAATATGAATTTGAGAGGAACACATGAGCCAGTAATGTAAGATATGAGATCCTTCCAGAAGCTACTATCCCGAAGTTGGGCCAATACACAATGTGTGTATGGATGAAAGAATTCTGAGTAGGGTTATGTGCTTTCTTACAATGGCATCCCATAACAAGAAGGAAAGGAAACATGTGGATTCTATGTGAATTTTAATGCAATGAAGAAAACTCTTTCAAACACTCCCTATTCCATTATAACCAAAAATTCTTTAACTTAAAAAGTACCACTAACTTTCAGCCAGGAGACTGCTCTGCTTTGAATTCTATCTCAAGGATTTTAATCCATTTTTCATTCACTTTTAAAGGGAAATTTAAATTTTGTCTACAAACTAACTTAAACTTGTCTTTTGTGTTAACTAAAACTTATTTGATCATCTTATTTTTTGCTAAATATGGTTGCCAAACTTGGTTTTCAAAGTAAGTTTTTCTTTAATCTTAGTCATTATGAAGAATCACGAATGTTTTTGGAGGACTGTCACTTTGTGTCAACATCTCTATTAAATTTATCTTTTTCATTTTATCTATATAGTCTAATGACATAATTAGTTTCTGTTTTTAATGATCCATTAAAAGTTAGAGGGATGAGTCTGTGAACACAGTCAGTAGTTATCCTTTGTGCTAGAAAGCTATCTCAAGTGGAGAATCGTTAAGGCAAGTATTCCTACTGACATTCTATAATATAGAAATGATTATTATGATGCTCATTTTCTAAAACCCCAGACTTTATGGTAGAACTAAGAAATAGTAATATACAGTACTTTTATGCCCAAGGGTTGATAATCATACCTAGATTTCACTAACAGCATTGGCTAAGATTTTTATTATGTACCACAGAATGTTTTTCTTCGAGAGCAATAGAGAAGGTAAATCATACTCATAGTAGACCCTTTTCTTGCTGCTGTAATGCTGAGATTGACTCTCTGAAGCACAAATAATTATCTTCATTTTATACATGAAGTATCTGTAGAGAAAAACAGCAACCTGCCTATGATGGCACAAATGTTGAAAGACAGATGGAATCCCTAGACTTCTAGGAGTTTACTTAGTTAAAGATGGTAACCTTGTTCTTAAGAAATTGTAAATGTAAAATGATAATTATAGAAATATTCATTATTATATTCAACAGTATCCTCAGACTGGTGAAGCTATGCTAAAGGAACCCAATCCCAGGGAAAATTTTCTCTGGTTAGATTTATATCTATTGCTTGAATCTATTTTGAGTGACCTTAAACTTTAATTTTCACAGTCACTAGCCCAGTCATAGCCAATTAATTTATTTCTTTGTAATATTAACAATTAAATTTTAAGCCTTAAATCTTAATATTCAAACTTCTCAGTGGTACTAGTTAATTCCTGAGGAGAACAGACAATAGACAAGACTGGGAAGCCAATGCAAGGAGGGGAATATGGGCAACTGTAGAAATAATGAAGACAGACCAGTAGAAACCAAGGAGGAAAGAGACAAAGACTACTCGGGATGACAGATAAAGCAAAATAAAATAAACAACCCATGCTAATGTACAGACCATGTGGGGTAATGAGTCAAGCCTGGGACTGCCAGAACAGGGAAAAGTCAAATGGGAGGAGGGGAATAAAAAAGCTAATGAGAAGCATTCATTAAAACAGCTCAATGTAATGGGCAAGTGAATAACCTTGGATGTACTGCTTGTCAGTCTTCTAGGAGAAAGCATCTGAGTACATGTCTACAAAATGCACAGTTCCCAGCAAAAAGAGGAAAAATACAGATGAGAGTCCACAGAGGGAGGATTTATACACAAGGTCAAAATATACCTATAATAAACATTTCATAATTTGTGTTAATTTCAAAAAGTATTGCATATTCAAATGTTAACATAGATATAGTGGATATGTTAGGTCTGTATGTTCAATAGATAAACATTTTTATACTCATTGCCAAAGATAATTCAATCTGTAGATTATGGCATCTTTCAGAACATAAAATGTAAATTAGATAGATTCCATAAGAAAACTAATCTATCCTGTAGGCACTGTATTATATCACTGTATTAATAAAAATATGTGATATTCACTGAAAACTTGAGATTCAAATCTTTACAGGATGAAAAAATCAAACAGTGCTTTTAAAAAGGGGCATATTGCCACTATCATATGTTTAAAACAAGGGTGAACTGCTTCTTTAATCAAAAAGTGCAGATAAAATGGAAAGTAGAGGAAATTCAAAACTTCAGAATAGCCTCAAAAACATATTTAACTAGATATTAAGAATAATGTATCTGAAGATTTTCATATAAATGTAGTTTTAAAAATAAAAATGTATACTCATCTAGAAGTAACTTTT
>PVIC010019833.1:5770-30258 GCA_004025085.1 Thryonomys swinderianus | reverse complement strand
TTTCCACTGCTCCACACCTGCCAGTGGCTTCATCGAAGAGTCACAGCAGTGGCTGCCCCGGTCTGAGGATCCCCGCAGTCCCCAGTGTGTCAGTGGGAGGGTCCGCTAGAATCCAGCCCCACCCATCCTGTCACTGTTGGCCAGTTGCAGCTGAGTGCAGCAGGTATTTGGGTGGCATCAGTGCCCGGACCAGAAGAGCTTGTGTTGAGCAGGGTCTACATTCACGTGGGATTCTCAAACCTAATTCCTCTCTGTTCAGCTCATTCCAGAAGTGAATGTCTCCAGAGAAATCCCTGTGTACATAGGCCATGGTGGAAGAGAGCGGAGCATCTGTCTCCATGGCGCCCCTTTTAGTCTTAACCCGTGGCCACACCAGGGCGTCCACATCTGCTCCAGGCAGGTCCATCTCAAGGCTTTGTTGGATCGGGGCCCTGTTTGAGGGGACGTGGGTGGGGCTGTCTTCCTGGTTTGACCTGCGAGGCCCCTGCCAGGCAGTGGCCCCAGGAGGCTGGAGAGGAAGCCTCCAGTTAGGGATCTGGCTTAGTCTGAGTCCCTCCACAAGTCAGCTCCAGACAGGGAGGAGACAAGTATTTTATGAGCAGGAAACGGCAGTGGAGGAGCGAGACAGGAGGAGAGCAGCGCTGTTAAACAGATTGGCCTTGTCCTGCCCTGGGCTGGGGCTGGACATTCAACGCATCCCATGTCACTCAGAGGTTGGGGTGCTGGGTGTGGGAGGTTGGATGCCCAGCCGTTGATACCCACCTCAAGAGCCTGACATGCAGATGGTAGTGCCTCGTTGGTCAAGGAGATACGAGGGCAGCGCTGCAGAGGCCCCAATGATTAGTGGGAATGTGGGTCTCTGTGGGCTCAGGAGGGGTGTGCTGCAAACATGTGGCTTTCCCATGACCCCAGAGCAGCCGAGTATCAGGTCTGGCTCTTCCTGTACCTGCTGTCACCACGATTCTTCCATTCCATTCAAGAGACAGGTGCTGTCCAGGGTGCTGAGTCCTTCACTGCTAGACTCGGCGAGAGTTGCCAGTGTGGTGGTAGCTGATGGTACGTACCTAAGCATCAGCTTGGGATGTTCTAGTGGGCAGAAAGGAGTTGCAGCCGTTCAAGGAGATAGAACTATAACATATATGTTTTCTGTAGATTGATTCAAAATTCTTAGTTTTTTAAAAAATTTGAAGACTATGATCTACAAAAGCAGGCAATATGGTGATGGGAAAGAGGCATAGTTAAGATATTCTACTTAAATGAGAGCAAATACCAAGAAAAAATACTATCCATTATGTCTTCACTTACTAATGGAAGAACGTGTTTACAGTTTGTTTAGAAAGTGAGTGCCTCTTTGTTATTTAAATCAAATCACACACAAAGCTAAGAAGACATTTTCTACGGAAACAGCTCACTATTTTCTTCTACTGACTCAAAGAACCAGGTGTTACATCTAAATAGAACTTCAAAACAAGAAATTAAAATTAGCCTCTGGACAGTTATGAAATGGCTAATGCTGCCCAGGTTGTGAACAAGTTTTGTCAAGTATTAAATGGCAGCATAAGCAGAATGCATACTTGAAAATGAGGATCAGGCTCATTCTTCCCCATACATGGAGAGAGGATCGATGTAGTCAAAGCCTGCAAATTCACATCCCCCAATCTTCCTCACAATGTTGTTATCATCCAGGGTGAGCTGGACGAGTTCGTTAGTAAATTGCAGGTCAAAGTTGTCCAGACCAAGTTCCCCAGACATGCGCGGTAAAAAGGGAGGTTTCACCTGCTTTTGCTCCAGCAGGTCCTAGTCAACATTTTGAAAGAATCGATGCTCCTGAACATTGGCAAATTCCCTTTGAGGATCACAACCCAGTTGTTTCTTTGAGTCCCTATTCAGAATACTCTCCAGGACACTAGCAGCTTCTGAGGATAGATAAGGAGGTATGAGAATTTTTCTTTACAAAATCATTTGCAAAATATCACTGATGAGGTTTTCATAAGAATTATGAAAGCACTGGACAGTATCAAGTGAGCTATATAGTGAGTTCAAGGCCAGCCTGAACTGCATAGTGAGACCCTGTCTCAAAAAATAAATAAACAGGGCCGGAGGGTTAGCTCAGTGGTTCCGGCGCCTGCCTCGCAAGCATAAGGACCTGAGTTCGATCCCCGGTTACCACATATAATGCTGGGCGTGGTGGCTCACGCCTGTAATCCCAGCACTCGGGAGGCAGAGACAGGAGGATTGCTGAGTTCGCGGCGGCTTGCCTGGGCACCATAGTGGGCTCGGGGCCAGCCTGAACTACAAAGCAAGATCCTGTCTCCAAAAAAGCAAAAAAAATAAATAAATAAATAAATAAATAAACAAAAACTCCAGCTACTATTTATTATTCCTTCCATCGGAGACACTACAGTTGATACTCTATATTCGTAGAAACACACTTGCTGAGTTGCGAGGTACTATTTTCCTTATGAACAAGCAAGAAGATGGACTCTGGAGGCCAGAGATGGATAAGGGTCCGTGGAGATGGAAGGCTAGAGTTGATATGAATGCTGCCTGGGAAATTCATCGTCTTTTCAAATGGGGAACTTGGGATTTAACAAATCCCAAGATTGTAAGTATTTCATTCTTACGATTAGCCTGAGTCTTTGTCGTTCTTTAAACGTTTGAAGTGTAGGATCTGGGGCAAATGCAAAGAACAGATGTGCCAGCAAGTTGGTAGTGACCCA
The DNA here is from genome assembly GCA_004025085.1 of Thryonomys swinderianus. Taxonomy (NCBI): domain Eukaryota; kingdom Metazoa; phylum Chordata; class Mammalia; order Rodentia; family Thryonomyidae; genus Thryonomys; species Thryonomys swinderianus. The sequence goes on along the minus strand of PVIC010019833.1, from coordinate 27,538 downwards.
AGATCTACAATGCAAACCCTCAGCCCAACCATGGTGCATCTGAGTCCTTCTCTTCTCATCAGATGGCATCTCCCATGGTGAGCTTGGGGTGCCACCATATAGACGGAAGAGTTGAAAGCAGCAGGGACCACACCCTATTCTATGGTCTATTCTGTTGCTGTGAACACCTCGATTCCCGGCTGGCTGCTTCCCAAAGCAAACCGAGCACAGCACCTATGATATCCCAGTCCTGGGAGTCACTCGGATTCCCAGGAGGCTGGAGACTGAGGAAGGCCAGGCTAAAAACCACACCACAGCAGGGTCCAAATCTAAAAGTCTGGATTGCAGGCCGACCCCACTCTGCACAGGCAAGATGGGTGTGCAGGAGAATGAGTGCTCAGCAGGAGACTCAGGGCCAGGAGCAGGAGAGGCCCCCTGCAGGTTACAGGATGCTCTGACCATGGCCAAGTGTGGGAAGGCAGGTGTGTGGTACAGAGCAGGTCTGCCCGGTCCTGTACTGTGAACAGGCCTCCCTCAATACCCAGCCCTGCAGCTGGCCATCTAAGCAATCTCCTTGCTGAGCCTTCACTGTTCCTAGCCCTCCCCCAAGGCCATGTCCCAGCAGGGCCCAAACACATGCTGCTGTCCTCCGGCCTGAAGTTCCATCGAGGTCACCTCTGCCCTGCTCCATTTAGACTGCCTCTGCGTCTTCATCTTTATCCCAAGATCTCTGGTAGCTTCAACGTTGGCTCACAGGATTTGCTCCTGGTTTGCTCTATTTCTTTGAATTATCTCTGCAAATTAGATCCAGTCTCAGATTCACATCTAGATTAGTTCAGTTTCAGGTAACAAAGCACCACAGCTCTAACTGGCTTCTCATATATAGCGAATTTATTGGTGTCATCGAAAAATACAGAAGAACATGGACAACAGCTGTGATATGATCAGGGCTTTGGCCCTGTCATTCTTGTCTCATCTCTCATAGCCTCTGTCCTCCTCCTCCTCAGGCTAGTTTTCTTTTCCCACAGAACATGGCTGTGGCTGTTGTAAGCTTCATCAGTACATACCGCACTGGCCAGCTCAGAGGACCTGCCAGCTTCCTCTTAGCATCAGCAAACAAAACTGAGTGTGGACCAGCTGAGGCCATCTGAGCCAGGCTTCAGGTGAAGGAACTAGCTATGCAACAGTTTAGGTTAATCAAGAATAACCCACCCAGGACCCGAGATTTAACTCAGTGGTTCTGTCGCCTGCCTAGCAAACTCAAGGTCCCTGGTTCAATCCCAGTAACCATATACAATGATATGATATTGGGCGTGGTGACTCACGCCCACCAGCAATCAGTATCACAACCCACAATGCTGAGTGTGGTGGCTCATGCCTGTAATCCCAGTACTCGGGAGGCAGAGGCAGGAGGATTGCTGAGTTTGTGGTTTGCCTAGGTTACATAATGAACTCAGGGCCAGCCTGAACTACAAAGCGAGACCCTGTCTCAAAAAAAAAAAAAAGAAGAACCCACCCATTTCTTTCTTCTCCTGTAATAAGACTGCGATGCGTTCCATCCAAAACGCAGGGCTGTGGTCCTGGGTTTTACAAGAAGTAGAGATAATGAAAGGGTGAAGCCAGTGTGCCATCTGGCCAACTGACGGCTGCTTTCCCTAGGGCCAGTGTCACACAGAAGGGAAAAAAACACACAGATCTGCTGTGTGCTTGTGTGAACATAGCTCTCTTTTCTTTTTTATTTCCTTTTCTTCTCTCCCTTCCCCTTATTTAGAGAATGAACTAGGAGTGAACTTCAGGGTCGTGTGGTAGGCATGTTTGTAACAACTAAACTTCTTTTCAGAGTGGCTGAGCCCTTTTCCATCTGACCAGTCTGTGAGATTCCAGTAGCAGACACCCTCACTGGTGCTCAGTTTTACTTTGCTTTGTTTCGCTTTAATTTTAGCAATTCTGATGAGCCACGAATTCCACCTTTTCATGCTTTTACTTTGCATTTCCTCACCTCATTGCGATGATGCATGTCCTCTCACCTACCTGTTTGCCATTTTGTTAAGTAAAAAGTCTGTTCCAGTGTTTAGTTGTGTGTTCGTGGGGCTTCTGTCCTCTTCTTCATGGTCCACTCTCTATATCATCACACCAACCACTCCTCTGAGTCCGTCTGTCCAATTTGCTTGATTTTTCCAAATCAGTAGAGAACAGGGCCATTAGGAAGGACTGAGAGTGGTCTTTCCCACCTTGAGCCATCAGGTATAGCAGTCTCACATTCCCTCTGCTGGAAAAATCCATGTTTTTTGAGAGACCTAGAAGCCAACTTCATTCCAGGCCCTAGAGGAACGTTCCCTCCACTCTGTCCCAAATAGCCAGCCAGGCCTGGGGCTTGGCATTAAGGGGTCACTGGGGGAGGTGAAGGTCTGGGAGGAAAAGTGATTGTGCTTTTATACACCATTACATTGTGCTACTTACTTGCGTGCATAATTTTATTCACTTTCACTCCAAATATCCTGTTAAAACACTGATATCAAATTTCAACTACCCATTTATCTGTTCCCAAATGTTCTGATTTTCTGGATTGAAGGTGTTATAATGTGGCCAGGAACTCCTGTGTTCCTGTTGAACTGCTGCAAAGATTTCTCCAAGGCGTGTGCCGAAGGGTGGAACTGCAGGCTGCAAATCATGCACGGTCCCAACCTTACTGTGTATTATTGCAGGGTTTCTTCAGAATGGTTCCTTCCTTGGTCTCAAAGAAGCCGGGACAGTCCAGACACCACAGACAACCAGTACCAGCAGCCAAGAGACATGCTCTCTCCTGGGTGCTGTTAGGGGTGAAAGAACCCTTTTCGGTGACTTTCTGAGGACTTTGCCCCCAGGCTTAGACTGGGAGCAAGTCACACACCTGTGCTCAAGCCACTGCTGGGGGATGGAACGCTTAGGCAGGTGTCTCAGCCTCAGACTCTTGGCACTTGGCTATGGGTCTCGCATGCAGGAGGCTGAGCAGCACCCTGGCTTCTTTCCACTTAGATGTCAGCAGCATCCTCCAGGTGTGACACGCAGTGGTGGTGCCAGACGTTGCCTGCTTCGTGGTAGTGGCAGGTGGAAAAGGGCTGCAAAACAACCTTTGGCTGAGAACCACCCACTCATTTGTTGACTATGATTGTAAAAGTCAACACACCCACATGATCCCTGGATGCCCCAAGCAAGGATCGGTGCAGGATGCAGAGGGACCCCGCAGAACCCTGTCTGAGCATTCTTCCCTCTAACTCATGGCTGGAGAGGGGCAGGGAGCACTGAGGAAATGGAGCAACCCAGTGTGTATGAAGAGGAGAGATAGAGAGACAGGAAACATTCGTGTTGTTGAAGTTTCATTTTACTTTCAGGTCAAAGTATAGTTGAAAGCCAAATTCTAATTTTCCTTTAGGTCCTTGGCTCTTTTTGCTTCTTTTCTTCCAAGGTTTTTTTTTTTTTTTTTTTTTTACAGATCCTTGAAAATACTGTTGAGTGTTAAAAAAAGATTTTGCTGATTTAGTCCCCCCCCCCACAGTTTGTATGGAGCCTGGGCTCCTTTTCAGCCTTCTCAGTCTTCTGGTTTGGGACAGTCCATAAGCCTTTCCTAAGAGGCAGCAGATTTATGGGCAGCTTCTCTGCAGTTACAGACCATCACTGTGGGCTCTCTGCCCTTCTAACTTCTGAAAAAGAGAAGGCTCAGTACAGGGCAGCTGCACAGACAGGCTTCTGCCCCTGGGAACTGCCTCTTCCCCCAGGTCTTCTGTAAGTTGTTGCACTGGGAAGACTGTTCATCTCACAGGGCCCTGGTCAGGGGTGCTCTTACCTGGCTCCCTGCGGCTGGGAATGCCTCTCAAACCATGCCAGGTACACAGGGAATTGACACTCTGCACAAGCTGTGGGGTGGCTCTTATTCCAAAGGTCTGGGACTCCTCACAGGCAGCTCACACTGTTTCTGTGCCCGGAACCTGACCTTCTCCCCTGGAGTCACAGAGTGGAGAGGGAGGGCCTCCACTGACAGTTTAGGCCCAGATCCGTCAATGAGAGTCATGCCTGGAATAATAACGACCCATCGCTTCCTGGACATGGCATGTATGCCAGGCACTGCCACTGCCCCTGCAGGATAGCTCATGCAAGTATTTACCAAGTGTCTATTTGTCTCAGAGACATGTTTAAGAGTCAGAGGCAGAGCCGGACATGGTGGCTTACGCCTGTCATCCCAGCACTCGGGAGGCAGAGGCAGGAGGATTGCTGAGTTCGCGGCAGCTTGCCTGGGCTACATAGTGAGCTCAGGGCCAGCCTGAACTACAAAGCGAGACCTGTCTCAAAAAAAAAAAAGAAAAGAAAAAGAAAAAAAAGAGTTAGAGGCAGAGAATAAGACACGCAAAGCTCCTCTCCTTATGGACTAATTGCCGTCTCATGGTGACAAGTACCATGAGAAAGATGAAGAGGCAGACAGGCTTTCTGGGGAGGAGGTCCAGGCATCAGAAACACAAGAAATGAAACTGGAGTGTGCAGGCCTAAAGAAAATCTTGCTGGAACATCAGCAGAGCAGGTGCTCACCAGGCTGGGGATCGGTCAGCAGTCGGGCCAGGTGCCCACCATGCTTAAGCCCAGCTGGTGGCCATTGTGGCTGCAGCTGCACGGGCAGCAGTGAGAAAGGAAGGAGATGAAGCACGATGGGGTCAGAGGCCACAGAGGCGGACTTCAGCTCTGGACCCCAGCTGGGGCTGGTATGGGAGAGGTAAGAAGAGGGTCCGCTGATTAAAGGATTGGATATGGAGAGTGGATGGGAGAGGAGACTGAGAGTCACGCAGAACAACTGGGTGAGCCATGGCACTCCTAACTGGTAAGAGGACCAGCAGGAGGGCAGGACTGAGAGGTAGAGAATCGAAGATTCTGCTTTGGATTCAATGAAGTGAAAACCCTGTAAGACAGAAACAAAGATGCCTAATATGAAAACAGGGAGTCAAATTTCGGATAAAATGCTTTCCACAAATTGACAATCCTCCAACAAACTGCAGCCTTTACTCCTATTATACCCATTATATAGATAAGGCAACTGAGGCTCAGAGAAGTTCAGTAAAGTGGAACTCTTTGGGTCAGTTACTGTATATCAGGTAATTCATCAAAGAAAGTGGAAGAAGATAGAGATTATCCCTCCCACGTTGTCAGAGACACTGCTTGGACCAGAGCAGTGAGTATTTAGAATCTAGATCCCAGAAAAACAGGGGCACAGAAGAAACAATTCAGACTACCTGGCCCACGGCCCGTAGATGTTTCTGTCATTCTTCGTGGCCCATGGTCCTCATCTTCTCCATGGCCACCATCTTCCCACTCTTCCATGCCTCCTCTACCCCAAGCCCTGGACAGACAGGCACCAGAAAGAGTAGCTGACAGAGCCATTAGTGTCCCTTGGCCCCTAGGACAAGCAAGACTCTTAAGAGCTGGAGCCTTGAAAGCCTCTGTCCCCATTGTCTGACTCAGAGCAAGGAGCTGCCCTTCCTCAGATCTGGGCCTTCACTTGATGTTTAAGAAGAGGTTCAGGTTTGGCAAAGTGAATGCTACCCAGGCATCGTCCAGGCTCTTGAGTGGCTGTGACACAAAATCACAGGAGCGCATAGTACAAAGAATACATCTTCTGTGCTGCCCCAGCTCTGAAATGGCCTTTGTGTTTCCTGTGAATGTATTCAGTCTATTCACAGGACAACCATGGAAACCAGCACCAAAGGCATTTTTATTAAGTTCTAACTCAAAATGTGTAATCATAGGCAGGCAGCTTTTCTGCGGGGCTCAGAGGCAGAAACCCTGCTCTCTCTCCTCTAGCCTCTTTGGTCTGGGTGTTACTGCGTCTTTATGGAGCAGCACAGCTGTGACAAAGGAGGAAGTGTGAGCTTCCTGGTGGTGTTGGGGAGCTTGCCCTGTGGAAACTCTTTGCATTTTCCAAAACAGCTTCCTCCAGAGGTCAGTCTCACTTTGAGCCTGGAGACAGGACCCCAAATCAAGTGTAGAAAGGACTTGTTCTGACTTCATTAATCTTTCCCTGTGCCATATTCTCCTATGAGAAGTGGGGGCTGGGAGGGGGGGAAGACAGCAGGAAGCTGGCGGGATGTGGTCTGAGCAACCCAGTGGCTTTACAAAGAAGCCGGCAACCAAGGCCAAGCACTGAGGGTGGAGGAAGAAAGGACAGTTGCCAGGGGCGGGGGATGGGGGCTTAGGTGCTGCCAAACAAGAAGCCAGAGGAAAGGAGTGAGGAGGAGGGGGCTAGCCACTAGGACAGGGCTGCAGGGAAGACAAAGGCCAGAAGCTGGGAGCCAAGTGCTACTGTACCAGGGTCATTCAGATCTGCTCACAGAGCCTGTTGTTGTATTTGGAGGTTTGTGAGTTGCTTGGCTTCATACTGACCATTGCAAATTGGCTCAGTGTACTAATACTACAGAAACGGGCAAATCTGGGTGTGTGGCTTCTATAAATTCCCAACAGCCCTTTATTAAAATTGCCCAGTGCACCACTGGCTGCCAAGCTCCTACTCCAGTGAGTCCAAATTCCAAAGATTGCCAAGGTTCAGTTTGAGAGGGAAATCGAGAGCCACACTCCCACATTCTGAGGAGTTACTGCTCAGATTCCGCGAAGGTACCTGGTATCCACACCCACAGGTCCCAGGCAGGACGCCTCATACAGAGAATTAGTAATCACAGCCTAGACTAATAGTTCTTATGTTAGGGCCCCTAGCAGGCAGCATCTGTGTCACCTGTCAGCTGGAAACTTGGTAGAAATACAGTTGCCTTGACTCCTCCACACACTTGCTGAATAAAAAGTCTATGAATGTAGCCTAGGATGAGTGTAGTAACAAGCCCCCCAGGCGATCTTGATGCTTGCTTGATTTTGAGACCACTGGGCTGGGTAGTGACAGTGAAGGTTGTGTCTAGCCTCTGAATCAAGACAATGTATTTTAAAAACAAGTCACTGTGACACAACAGGATAGAAAGGAGGGAGGGAAGAAGAGGCAAAGTGACTGAGTAAATGCTCATGATGGAGGAGATCAAAGCTCAGGGAGGGAAATGACTTTTCTAAGGACACATGGCATTTAAATATCCAGTTTCCCAAAGCTAATTCCAGTTCCCTTTTCTCTGAGCATCACAGCCCAAGGAACAGACTCTCAGCTTTGTTTGGAATTTCTCCTGTGGTTTGTAGCATTAATGTTAGCAGATAAGTTGTGCCTTTCCTTGTTCTGCCATTTCTCATTAAAAAAGGAGTCCTCTTATTGAAAAAAGCAAAGAGAAAGTGGGGTGTCTTTCATATTTTCTCATGATGAACCTAATTATTGAGCTAAGAACAGAATAAACTTTTTAACAATACTGGAACACTGGAGAAATAGAATTGAATATTTATACAGATTTATGAGGGAATATCTTTCTGTCAAATTTCTATGGCAAGGAGCGATGGTGGGGAAAGTACCTGTAGGTCCCAAGATGATCTTATCTGCCATCCACTCCAACAGGCAAACACTGGGCAAGGTCAGAGGACCCGGACTGAAACTCAAGCTTGCTGGTGTCTAATCTGTGGGACAATGTGGATACTAGACAGCTATTCACTCAGACTTGATTAAGAGTTTATATTATGAATTTATTTATAGTAAGAAGATCTGAATGGATCAGGAGACTAGGGAAATAGGAACTCAAAAAGTTTATGCCATATAATTTCCTTATCACTCACTGGCCTAAGATACATGAAAGGCCAGGCTTTGAAAATAGCCTACATATGAATCCCAGTTCAACTCTTGTATGAGCTGCAAGACCTCAGACTACAATTTTCCCAAATGCAAAGGAGCAATAATGAAACCCACCCCTCTGGGTAACTGGGATTGTTTCCTGTAATGCACACAAAGTTTCAGGAGCAGAACACATAATCGTGCATGTTTCTTTCCATTTTCAAGATTTCTCTCCTAAATTTCCTTGATCCACATTATAGTTCTCCCCTGTATGATGCATCAGTCACAGAGAACATGTGTTGTTGGAAGCTAGGCTTTCTTGTCTTAGAACTTATTCCAAACTACTGGAAAACAAACTTTTTCAGCTAACATTTGGCCTATAACTAGAATAGGAAGCTTCTATATGCCTCATTAAAAATGTCAATGTATTATTCTGCTCCCATTTATATTATGGCCTCTATTTTCCATCAATGATATTAAAGGTTATTACCAAAAATTATTCTTGAGTACTGCCAAGCTGTTACTAATTTTCTTTGATTAATATTAAATTATTTGGCTAGAAACAGTGCTTGAGAGTTGTTCAAGTCCAAAAACATAGAATAGTGGGAAACTAGACCTTTCCAGAACTTTCTTCTTTAGCGGGCATCAGTCCTCCAAAAACAGTGATGTAGGCAGAACCTGTCACCGTTTTGCAAACTTCTGAGAGACCTTCTCATGTGGCATTTACAGATGGAAAGAAAGTGGGTCACCCCAGGTTTGAGGCATTTGGTGAGATGCACAAATGCTTTGCTGGACCTTTGCTAGATGGAAGCAACAGGACTCTTGCTTCTACAGACTTTTAACTATGCATGCAAATAGATGAAAGAGCTTGGGGAACACAAGAAGCAAATTTCTGTTCTTGTTATGGCTAGAAGATAAAAGAGACCACCAGCTTACGTAACTTCAATCTGATTTTACAAGAAAAAGTCCTAACCTCTGCTGTTTACACCTGTCTCAAAATTGGTTGCTATAAAAGAGAGCTAGTCAGAATGGCTAAAGGTGTAAAAGTAGAGATGAACTTAGATGTGCTTATGCAGTTCCGGAGTTTGTAATGCCATTAAAGGATGGGCCTGATAGCCAGAAAGCATCAGATATAGCAACAGTTCTCTCTTTCCAACCTTTTTTCTAAATGCACATCTACTTCTTTGTTGTGTTTCTTCACTTGTCTTTCTCTGCCCCATAGCATTTAAGTACATCTTTCCTAAATCCAGTCAACCAGGGAATGGTGAAGAACCTATTCCAAACGGTGTGGGAGACAGCAACCACTGAAACCACAGCTGAGAGAGAATCAGGTGGCAGGAATTAGCTGAGGCAAATGGCTCAGAGCCTGAGCTGGTAGACGGGCATGAGAGAAGCAAGCGTCCTCGTGAGCCCTCTGTGCAGAGTCCCTCGTCACCCAGGCTGAAGGCAGGCTCTCAGGGGTCCACTTTCTCCCCCAGTGCAAAAGAAGCAGCCTGTTCTTGTGCTCACTTCGGCAGCACATGTACTAAAGAATCACCCTGTTCTTTCTCTCTAGAGCAGTTTACTATGCATCAGGTCCTAACTGTGCTGCCTCTGTCACCCCAGTTGATTTCCATGACAGTGCAATGAAACCAGTGCCATCATTCTCATTTTATGCTCACGAAAACCAAGGATTGGTCAGCAAGTAAGAGATGAGGGCAGGTATATATGATACCAACACTTGTGTCTGAGACTTCTTTAGTGTCTATCTTCCACATATTCTGAATCTTGGACATTGTAAAACTAACATTGAACCCATCAAGTTTTCTGCTTATTTCAGTTGATTCCTGGCACCTAATTCTACTTTTTTTCTGCCTCAATCCTCAGTCCACTGTGAAGATGATCTATAGTTGCAGACCACCTAACTTGGCTAAGACTAGTGAACTCATGGAAATTCTGAGAAATATTCTGGTAGAGAATAAAAGACAAGCCAAAATTTGGAAAATTTGCATAAAGTTTTTTTTCTGTCCTTTTTATGTCTTTAAGGTTCTGAGCTCAAATTGAAATGGCTACTTGTATTTGCAAAAGTTTTCACACTAGCATTATAGCTTTGATGTGTGTTTTTGAAGGCAAAAAAAAAATCTACAATGAACACAGATCAAAAAACCATCTAGAAACAGAAAAACACGTGCTTAAACTTTTCTCCACTTAAATATAAAGATAGATTTAAACACTCTTTGATGTCAATAATTTTAACTTCATAAATTACAACCAGAGGAAATGTGGGAGCCACCATTTAAGTTATTGGGTTTTTTTTTCTTCTATTGCCTAATTATAGAGCACAGGGCCGAAATTGTTGGCATTGATTTATCCAATTTCCTATTGCTGAGTTCTATGTCTACGCTTGATGTGATTATGTTAGTGCACTAATTAAGTCTGGTGTCCTTCATTGTACATTCTGCTCCTAGAAAAATAAGAAACTGCTATGGAAAGTTGTGTTTGCCTTGAATGCGGTCTGGAATAAACGAGCAAATGCGTGGGGAGAGTAGGACATGTTATCCTTCGGTTGGAGCCAGCTTAGGTACAATTTAATTTGAACGACTGAACAAATTTAGGAGGTGCAAGAAGCAAACAGAAAAGGAGAGTCCCAGCTGTACGGCCACTGTTGGAGCTGGCACACAGCGAGCTGCTGGCCGGTAGCAGAGCCGGGGAACCGTGCAGGAAGCAAAAACTGAGAAGAACCTGCCTGTTTATTTCACCCAAGGCCACCTTTAACTTGAATTAAAATCTTGTTCTATTTTTTCCTGACTTAATCTATGCAAGCATTTTCTCATGGATAGTGCTTTAGTTTTCATGCTGAAACTTGAGAAAAAGGCCTGAGCCCCAGGTCTTGACAGAGACAATGGATATTTCTTTAAAAAGACAGAGTCAGTTACTTGGATTTGGAAACAGGAACTATAATACAGTCATTTGATAATACTTAAAATTTAAAATTCATGTTTTTGAAAGAGCTCTTTCAGGTTTATCTAGGTACATATTTCTTTTTAATTCATCACTTTCATGTTCTTGCATGTGTTCGTTCTTTTCCTAAAAAAGGGTGACATCCAGAATTGTTCTTCCAAATCACTTTCACCTCAGCCCGGGTCCACCCTCTCTTGACCACAGCACTCCTTGGCCCACTGAGTCGCAGAGATGCAGCACTTCTCACAAGAGAAGCCCCTGAGCTCCTTGCTGAACTTTCTTCACCTCACTATCATTTTTCCCTGAAAATAAGACCAAGCCTTATATATATATTTTTTGCTCCAAAAGACACAATAGAACTTATTTCCAGGGAAGGTTTTATTTTTTCATGTATAACAATCTATATTTATTCATGTACAAAGATCTACATTTACTTATATACAAAATTCTACATTTACTCAAACATGTTATGTTTTTCTAGAAGCATCACCCAAACCCTCCAAATCCAGAATGCCAGACTGAATTTCTTGGGACTCCATTTCTGGGAGAACCATTGGCCCCAATTTCTCATGTCCAGCAGGAGAGCTCTCCTTAAATTAGTGCTTTTTGTCCAGGCAGCCTGCTCAGAGTCCATTGGCAGCTGTCAAATGATTTTGTCCCATGAGTTCTTCATCCAAGTTATGAATTCTTGCAGGCTGAGCTTTAGAATTCCATTAAATCAAATGTTAATTGAAGAATTATGAAATAGGAATGGCAACAAAAATGACAACAGTTAAAAAAAATGACAACCTTTAAGAATGATGGTCCACACAAAACTGCTAAAAAATTGCAGGCTCTAAAATTCAGAAAACATTTCATTTCACATACGTATATTAAATATATTTGTTACAACACACAGTGTATTGGATTATGAAGATTCATCTTAGACACAACCACATCTGTTCACTAACAAGTGCACGTTATTCATACGTTGTGTCTGTACTCAATGGGTCACTGGGCAATAAGTCTAGTTTACCTATTTACACAAGTGTTTATCTTTTATCCAAAGGCATACGCTTGGATATTTACAAATAGTTAAAATTTACTGGAGGTATTACTATCAATTACATTATTAATATCAATAACATTATATTATGTATAAATACATAATATAAATTATAATTCAGTATGTCTGTTGTATGTTGCAATGGACATACTAAATGCACCCATCTGGCTGATGATTTTTTTTTTTTTTTGAGACAGGGTAGTTCGGGCTGACCCTGAGCTATGTAGCCCAGGCAAGCCTCAAACTCAGCAATCCTCCTGACTCTGCTTCCCAAGTGCTGGGATTACGGGTGTGAGCCACCACACCAGGCTACTCTTACTTTTTTAAACCCAACATTACTTCATGTAAACAATCTCTGCTTTGAGAAAGTGCAGGGACCTGCTCCTTTCTAGGGGCCCCTTTGGATTCCACCATGTGGCTGGCCTCAGAAGCTCGTCTGTTTTCCCATGTCAAAATTTTTCATTATTGGGCCGGAGGGTTAGCTCAGTGGTTCCGGTGCCTGCCTCGCAAGCGCAAGGTCCTGAGTTTGATCCCCGGTTACCACATATAATGCTGGGCGTGGAGACACGCCCACCAACAATCAACACCGCATACCACAATGCCAGACGTGGTGGCTCACGCCTGTAATCCCAGCACTCGGGAGGCAGAGACAGGAGGATTGCTGAGTTCGCGGTGGCTTGCCTGGGCACCATAGTGAGCTCAGGGCCAGCCTGAACTACAAAGCAAGACCATGTCTCAAAAAAATTTTTTTTTCATTATTTCTCAGCCATTTATTGATTCCTTAGTACTTTTATATTATTATCCAAAACATAAAGTGTCAATGCTAATAGCAGTGTTAACTGTGACAAGTGCTCATAGCCTCCTGTCTCTGCCCGTTCCAGCTGTTCACGGTCACTGTGACATCACAGTGGCCATTTCTCAGGAGCCACCTTGGCCTCTGCACCTGCTAGGACATGTGGGTCTTGGCCTTGTTTCCCCACTGTATGATCTGAAGCCAGTTATGGAGTCTCTGTGGGACTCTGCTTCTGTTTGCCTCCTGTGTGGAAGTCCTCCTGGAAAGCCCAGGTGTGGATCTGGATCTTGCATGCTAACCAAACTGCTGACACCTGTCTGCTCTTTGTTTCTCTCCTCTATTTCCAGAGAACCTTCTAAATCTCATTACAATTTACCTCACTGTCTAAGTGACTTTCTCATTGCTGGGATGATATGCCCAAAATTAAACAAAAGAAGTTTTTTGCTTTTTTTTTCCTCTCACAGTTTGAACAGGTTTCATCAGGGTTGTATGGCAGAGGAGGAACAGACCATGGCAGGGCAGAAAACAGGAAGAAGCAGCATAGAACCTACCTTTCCTTTTATTTCATTCAGGTTACAAGCCTATAGGTTGATGCCACCCATATCCATAGTGGCCCTTCTCGTTACCCATATCCAGAGCTATGCTAAGCCAATCATTGGAGTATTTTAGTTATCACATCCCCTCATCCATATTCATAGACCCTAGATTTAACCACATCTGAAAGTCCCGTGTCTGAGGGCATGACGTTTTGCAGGAGGCCATCTAGTACAAGCTATAGCATTTTCTAAATTAACAGGAGAAGTTTGAGTTTCTGTGTTAAAATGGGATAATATTTACTAGTGAAGATGGTCAGCACTATGAGACTGAGTAAGCAAGACTGCTGAAATCAGGTTAATCTGGGTTCAAGTATTTAGCTGTGCCATTTATTAGTCGTGTGACCTTAAGCAAATCATTTATTGTCTCTGAATATCAGTCACCAGATTTGTGAAATGGGAATAATAAGTACATTAGAGAGTTAAGTTAAAGGGCTAAGGGTTAGACTAAATATAAACAAAATAACTTTGTGATCTTTTGAATAAGGAAAGTCTGAAACTCTTCAAGGAGTATTTACTTTTTTTTTTTTTTTACTGTAGCTGGCCACAACTATATTAGCTGGCCCACAGCTCCTCTGGGAGGTTTGCTTTGGCTTTAGCAAGTTTCAGGTTCCAGGTCCACCTAGATGACTCCAGCCCTTTGCAGCTGCCCTCAGGTCTAAGGGGAGCCTCTCCCCTCCTAGCCCTAAAGAGAAAATCTAAATACTAAGCCTGTGTGATCCTTTTCCTTTTCGTATAAGCAGGTTTCTCCAAACACTTAAAGGTTTAGTTTGATTAAGTTTCCCCTTTATACTCCTGCAGAAGTTCTAATAAACATTCAGATGGCATATTTCCCTATGTGTGACTTGTATCTCAAGGCTAAGCTGATAACCCTACAGGCACTCAAAGTACCCAGCAGCTAGAGCTGGTAACATGGATGATGGTAAGTAGCAGAGATGGGGAGAAAGAAGCAGAGAATTAATTGAAGCTTTTATCTCTGGTGGCTGGAAGACTCTCTGAGGCCTGCTGGTAGCTGCTGGACTGCTAGAAGGGTAGCAGAGGGCTGTGACGATCAGTAGCTGATAGTCCCTAGCATACAAGGTTTAGGGCTGTGAATCCTAAAAGAGCTACATTTTACCTGTTGTGATTTCTGTCCATATTGAGCAAGAGGAACCTCAACTGCTTTATGATAGTTATAGCTACCTTATACTATATAAAAGTATTATACACTATAGATATTATATCTACATAGAAATTTACATAAAGTATAATGTAGATGCTGATGTATATATCTGTATATAGATTTTTTCAACTAAAACTGGAAATCAGAGAGAGAAAGATGTACTATAATAGCTGGCCCACAGCTCCTCTGGGATGGTTCCGTATCATAGAGGGTTTGCATCACCTACATTGTGGAATCTTCAGTTTTGTTTGTTTTTTCACTCAGGCAGAATCCAGCAGGCCCTGAGGGGCAAATTGAAGGGATCAAGTATCAATTTTTTTAAAAAATGAGGAACAAAACCAGCAAGTATACCAGGGTAGTCCTAGGGGCTGGTCAGCTCTACCTCCCCGTTATAGTTAGTGTTGACAAGAAAAACAGAATAAATACCAGACACAGAAATTTACAAGGTTAACTGACAGTATTCACTCACAGAGTCAAATGGAGAAGAGCACAAGAGATCTGCAGAGATCTGAAGAATCCAGCTGAAAGCCTGGAGCCCAGGGCAATGTCCAGTACAAGCCCATATCAAGAGGCTGGGGAATGGGTAACACAAGACTGAAGGGTCTGTGCGGCAAAGCCCTAGGTCTCCTCATCAAGGTCAAAGGATTCACTGACAGATACAGAGGCAGCCTCTTCTGGAGATTGAAGAAGGTATCCCAAAAGCCAAGAGATGACAGCTAAGGTCAAGGTGAAGATCAGAATTCCTCCTGTGAGAACAGCAGCCATCCTTGGTAAGAGCGAAGGATGGAGCTCAGCTGAGGGGAAGTGGTCCTCTGAAGAACAGCAGCCAGAACAAAAAGTGTCCAAGGCCGATCCGTGGAAACTCTCCCCTCCTGCTCGTGTTTTATACTGTTGTGATGCTCCTCCTTAGAGTGGGTCTTCTATGCACAGAACCACACTGACTCAATCAACTGGACATTCCACATAAGCAGACACCACACTACCTATGGGAAAGTCTCTGTGAGGCCAGGTTGTATCCTGCTGGTGCCCAGGTAGATGGAACAGTATGGTGTAAGGGAAGGGTGCTGTTGATTATCAAAATGGCTTTATGACCAAAGTTGCTGCATCACAATAGCCTCCTAGGGGAGAAATAGGCCACATCTTGTATTGGCCATGGGAGAGACCTCCCCGTCCTGCAAGCTGAAAGGAGCTGGGGCTCCAGCCTTAAAGAGTGAAGATCCTTGGTGAGTGTGAGGGATGCATGTGGCTCCAGTCTGTGCCAAGGACTGCCAGGTGAATTAGTCATGCAGGGAAGTAGACAGAGTCTGGTGGAGCCAGCATGTCTGGGGCAGTAGCTGGATATATTTCTACATTCTGACCCCTTGTGCAGCTGAGGAGCAGGAATGACTTGTAAAAGAGGAGAGGAAGCTGCCTAAGGGTGGTTAGGGCAGTAGCCATTGTGTCGGCACAGTGTCCAGGAGAAGGGCACCATCTATTTACCTGAGGGTGTAGTTCAGTGATTGAATGTTTACCTTATGTGTGTGAGCATGTGAGTTTGAATCTCAACATTGCAAAAATAAATTTGTCCATTAATAAATACATTTTAAAAATTTTGTACTAGATGGCTTTAAGGTTAACCTCTAAAATTCTATTACCCTGTTTAAGAAGTCAGATGTCCAAAAGCCCAAAGTATAATTCCTCAACAGAGTGTCCTCACAATAAGTTTTCCTAAGAAATATGCCTAATTTTCCTCAGCCAGAGGACCTAAAAGAAGAGACTCCCTTGTCATCTATCCTGTGTGTGCAGTAATTTGCATACTAATGTTGAACAGGCCCAGATCAGTTGGTTGGATAATGAACTTGGTTGAGCCATGTTGTGTCACAGTAACCAGTGCAGGTGCCTGTGGAATGTTGAATATCACTTGGAAAGACAGATTAATCATTAACAAAACCCATTAATTCACTCAGCATTTTTAAACAAAAATTGCCTTTTAAAATATAACACAAGAAAAGGTCAAACGCACATATTTAGCATCATTTATTAAGATGTCCAGGAATTCTATTATGCTAAAAAACAGGTTATTCTCATTTGTGAGTTTGGTTTTCACAGTGGATGAATACAACAAGAAAGTGGTTAGCTGTTAAAAATCTGAATTATATCACATGACTCATTTCTTCACTAACAAGACCCAAATCAAATATGGTGGAGTCAGGCAAATAGTGTTGTTGTTAAAAAACAACTTGAAAGTCAGAAGGTGCTGTACATGGGAACTTTTATGCTCACTACTGGCAAAAGGAGTTCTGACATCTTTCTGATAGACTGGGAGAAAATGGTAACTTGCACGGAGTACAGCATAAGTATCGAGTAGAATATTGTTTTTCATACTTATTTCCATTTTGTTCTTGAGGAGTAACTGGTGAATCTTTTAATGTGAAGCAGAATTGTAGTGGGAAATTAAAAACAAAAATTTACCCCCGAGGAGGTGAGAGAGAGGAGTCAGAAGCTTTCCTTGACTCTCCAGGTGTGTCATCTCCTGTGGAGAAAGACACCTCTGAGCCCTGTCCCTTGTCGTGGAAGAGACAAAGGGGTGCCGTCACCATGGGCATGATCTTGGATGCCTGATGACATAATCAACCACTTTCTGCACGTATGTGAGAATAGTTCCCACGATCTGGCTCTGAGCTGGGGTGGGGGAGAGGCAGGGAGACAAAGCAGGAACTCATAGCATAACAGTATGAATGGACAGGTAATAGAGCAATTTTGTGCCAGAATGAGGAAAAGGAGGGCTTGAGGCTTCCCCCGGAAGGAGTCACGTCTGCAGATGAGGAAGCCGTTACACTGATTCCTGGGGAACCAAAAGTACTCCAGGAGTGGCGTCAAGAATTTATAGGGAGTGACCAGTGGTTGGATATTTTTGGAGAGTAATTGTTGGAAGGGGGCTCAAAGGTCCAGAAGTAAAAATGGACAGGAAGGTACAATCCCAGACATGGGGCTCTTTGCAGATGCAGGCCTTTGAGTTATTTCTGAGTATTTCTTCTCATACACTCTGATCATCCCCACATTGATCTCTGCTCATTTCCAGTGGTTCTAATGCTTTTCTCACTTTGTTTCAGACACCCAAGGACTCTGCTGCCCGGCCACCTTGTCCTATAAGAGTGGTGCCCTCACTGTTGAGCAGTGCTTCTTTGTGGGTCCAGCCTCAGCATTCCATCAGGAACTGCTTCTCCTGCGATCCTGTCTCCTCTCCCGAGATGGGTCAGCCATGGTCACCTGTCCATGGACATGGCTGACTCAAGGGGCATATATGACTCAAACCGCAACCCCCCAGCTTTTCCTTCCCAGAGACACCATTCCTTCCCCAGAGGGCTGAAAGGGATAGAGCCCCTTTGTGGCAGTGGGAGGCAAAGAAATTTCAGCTTTAGTTGCCAGGGGCTGGTTCTCCTCTGGGAAGGAAGACAGGAAGAACAGGGGCTGGCAAGGGTGAAGGTGAGGAAACTGTGTGTGCAGGTGCTGCTGGCACCCAGGCTCCATTCTGGGTTCTCTCCTGTCCACTAGCTCCTGCTCTTCCACGTGTGGGTGTTAAGTTGTTCTTTGAATTCCTTTTGCTTCCTTATGTCTTAGTTTGAGTGGGACAGCTTTCACTTACAAAGTAAAGAATATTAATTTGCCCTAAAATTTTAAACCAAATGTTTAGGTTTATTTGTTTTCACTCCTTCCTGTTTAAAATCAAGTATTGGCAGCTGCTATTTTTCCCTGGGTATAGCTTTTGATGTCATGTCATCATTACATTGTTTCCAAATTGTCAGTTGTCTTTCCTTTTTTTTTTTTTTTTGAGACAGGGTCTCGCTTTGTAGTTCAGGCTGGCCCTGAGCTCACTATGTAGCCCAGGCAAGCCTCGAACTCAGCAATCCTCCTGCCTCTGTCTCCCGAGTGCTGGGATGACAGGCGTGAGCCACCACACCCGGCACTGTGGTTTGTGGTATTGATTGCTGGTGGGCGTGAGTCTCCACACCCAGCGTTGTATGTGGTTACCGGGGATCGAACTCAGGACCTTGTGCTTGCAAGGCAGGCGCCGGAACCACTGAGCTAACCCTCTGGCCCCTATTTTTCCATTTTTTAAAAAGTTCTAATATGCTCCATCTCACTCCTGCTGTTGAATCTTACCTGGTCTCTCAGACAACAGAACCAGCTAACATCGCAGGTAATGTTCGAAGCCTTTTACAAATATCGGCTCATCTGGTTCTCACAAAACCCCTACGAAGTATTCAGAATTGTTCTGCTTTATATCTAGTTGTCTCCTTAAAGTCTCACGTGATCATAGGCAGGACCTGTGGAAGGTGACTGGGGGCTCACTGATGACTTGCAGTTATGAGGTGGGATCCAGGCTGAGGAAGCTGCCCTGTGGTGTAATCTGAGAGTTGTATCTCCCTCCCCTGACTCTCCCTTGACTCTCTCTACTCCCCTTCGCCATGATGTGAGCAGCTGTTCCTGTGCCATGCCCTATGCTATGCCATCCTGCTTTAGAATTAGCTGACTGTGGACTGAAGTGTGGGCCAAAATAAACCTTCTCTTCCTTCCATGGTGGGGTCAGGTATTTTGTCCTACAGATGAAGTAAATGACTAAGACAAATATTATTACCACAATTTCATAGATGAGGAAACTGAGGCACAAAGTGCACACAGTTGGTGAGAACTGAAACGGGTGGCTGGCAAGTCTCAATTACTTTGGAGTTCTCTTTCTGTGTGACAGTGAAGGCCAGTCCAGAAGCCACTTGTCCCTGAGAAAGAGACACAGCAAAAACCCCAGGGAGGGTTCGTTCTGCCTGACACCTGATGCTCAAGCCCTGAAGCACCCAGTTTTTAAGGCAGGATGGCTGCCGGGGACGGACTGCATCGATGGTGGCCGGGTGTGCTTCACGGTATGCTGAGCACTGTCCCCAAGCCCAGGCACAGTGGCTGTCTGCCCTTGGGCCTGGGTGGTTGGGGCCCACACTGTGGGGAGGAAGGAACCTACAAGTTGACCAGTGTTGAGCGATAGTATTACATTTATTCTTTGCTGTTTGTTTGATGACTCCAAACTGGAAAAACTTGGTCAGAGTCTTCACTGCCGCCATGATGTTTGTCAATTTCTTAAATGTCCAGGGTTTTCATTGCTTTCATCTTAGCGCTATATGGCTTGGCTTTGGTTCCAAGGGCACCTGAGTTCTCACTGTGGACGTGGTTGTGTCTGTTGAACTTCTGAGCGTGCTGTGTCCTTGAGTCTGTGCAGCAGGTCAGCAGCTACCTGTAGCAGTGTCTCCTCCACACTCACGATACCTTTCGGCTTTATATCATTTCTCTGAAAAAGTCACATCGTTTAGGTGGACCCACAGCTACTCTGAGGCCCCTTCTCATGTGCTGCTGCTCTCTGAGACAGTATCTGGGTGGCAACAAGGGGAGAGTCCAAGGTGGGGGACCTGAAGTGTCCATTCTGAGTTGCTCGAACGGTCGTGTGTTGGAGGACCACAGGGTAACTTTAGGAAGCCCTGTCAGGGGCTGGAATCTGAGGTTTGGTTCAGCACTTTTGCTCCTTCAGCCCTGCCCACAGTGGCCCAGTGGTCCTCACCCAGAGGGTATAAGCATAGCAGCTCAGTACCTTTGTGTCCCTTCCATGGGGGTGGGGGTGGGGCTCCTACACACGGCCCAGAGGACCCATGTCAGCTGCAGCTGCGCAGCCACATCCCTCAACGCATGTAGAACCACCCCTGCAGGGTCTCCCCCAGGGCTCCTAAAGGGAGGCAGTCCCAGGCCCTCTGCACTGGCTTCCCCATCACCTTGCTGAAGGTGCCTTCCTGGGGACACAGGCCAAGAACACAGCAAGCACAGCACAGGAGTCTTCCTGGTGTCCCTGTGTCTGGTCCCTGTCCCTCTCCTTCTGTCCTTTCTCCTGCTCTCCAAGGTCAGACATGATGAGCTGCCCCTTCCTGTCCTTCTCCCGGACAGGGACCTTCTACACTTTTCCTCTTCCTTCTGTGATAGTGTAGGAAGAGCATTTTAGTCCTTAAACTATATAGACAGCGAGTGCAGTTTCATCTTCACTGTAGCTCAGCAGGTGACAGCGCCCTCACTTTACAGATGAGGAAAGTGAGATTTAGGCAGGCCAGACGACATTCTAGGAGTCCTTGAGTAAATTAGCAAGTGGGCAGAAACCTGTACTGTGGTTTCTGCTTTGAAGACAGGAAGGCTCATTCATGCCTTTGTATTTAAAACAAGTCCCACCCACCTGCAGGCCTTCAATGGGTAAGCCGGCTGGATAGAGGACTAAGGCAGGGGTTGCCTCTGTGGAGCCGAAGAGAAGGCTGTAAGGGAATCGTGTAAAACGATAGAGCAGAAGTCCTTTTCTCTTGTGTCAGGACTCAGAAGGATCTGAGGCAGAACTGGAGCGATTGCTTTCTTCTGAGTTAAAAAAGAAAGTTTCAGGGATCACGGTTGTTTAACAGCATGGCTGGTCATGGGCATTTCCAGGAGCAATGTGCCCAGAAATGTGCACTATAGACCTAATGGGTCTGTGTTAACCTTTTCTAAATGCAAATCTCAGCTTCAAAGTCCTTGTTTGGAATTTTAAAGGTCTCCAGGTTGTTTAAAGGTTGAGTGAAATTCCTTAGCCTGCTAACTGGTCACAGTCTACTAACTCATAATTAGCACAAGACCACTGTATTGTGTAAACGGCACTCAGCATTCAGTAATGACTAACCACTCCATCTCAGATGTTTACTTAAGCGGGGGGTGGGGGGCTCCATCCGCAATCAATGCTTCTGGGAATTTCACCCATTTAATATTGAGAGACAAGAGAAGGTGAGTAAGGTCCCAAGGTCCCCCTTAATCCTAAACCCAAATCCCTTCACAATGAGGGTGACTTGGGTCTGAGCCTTAGAGGGGGGACTGAGTTGTGTGACCTTGAGAAAGTCACTTCTGTGCCCTAAGCTTGAGTCCTCTGCTGAAAACTGGGGCAACACTGAGCTGAGCGGTGACAAGGTCTTTTCCACAACTGTGGCTTAAGGACTAGAAGAGACGGCACATCTCTTGTCTCACAAATTTCAAACCTATTTATTACTTAGTCCAAACCACGGCATGAACCAGACTCTAAGCAGATGGTGGGAGGGGTTCCAGTTCCTAGCAGCTGTCCTTGCGTTACCTGTCTTTTATCGCAAGGAACAAGTCAAAGAAGGAGGCAGCTTGTGTGAGATCCAGGATGAAAGACATTTAGGAGAAACATTGGGAAAAACGGGCAATGGCCAATAGCATGGTCAGAAAGTAAAACTTGTCAGCAGACATGTCTGGCTAATATGTGTGCATAGTGGTCTTATCAACTACATTTATTTATTTATTTATTTTGCTTTTTTTTGGAGACAGGGTCTTGCTTTGTAGTTCAGGCTGGCCCTGAGCTCACTATGGTGCCCAGGCAAGCCGCCGCGAACTCAGCAATCCTCCCATCTCTGCCTCCCGAGTGCTGGGATTACAGGCGTGAGCCACCACGCCCAGCATTATATGTGGTAACCGGGGATCGAACTCAGGTCCTTACGCTTGCGA
>PVIC010019832.1:0-30173 GCA_004025085.1 Thryonomys swinderianus | reverse complement strand
AAAAAAAAAAAAAAAAAAAAAGTCAGTGACTTCCCATTACATTTAAGGGGAAAAAGTCCACTTTCCTTCATGAGATCCTCTCCTGTGGGGTCTGAGCCTTCTACATCACTCCATTTTTTTTTAATTGCTCACTATACTCAGCTACAGTAGTTCCACAGGCCAACTTTTCCTTTCTCCTTCTTGGTACATTCCCTTCCCTTGGCTTGAGATCATCTCTGGTGGTCACATTTTCCCTACAAGTCTGTAATTAGTCAGTTTCTGCTCATTCTTTAGGTCTCACATTAATAACTGAGTCTCAAAGTCTTCCCTAACCAGTAGTTGGATTTTGTTTTTATCAAGAACCAACACACAATCTACCTTCAGTACTTTAAAAATAATCACATTGCATTTGGGCTAGAAGAAGACACTACTATTACCACAAGTTACTGAAAAAAGAATTGTATTTTATAACTTATTTAAATATAGGATGGTATTGTCACTAAAGCCAGAGCTGATATACTACCTCTTCTAGGTCAAATTTTTGTAAGTAGTTTATTAGAATATAGCTATGCTTATTTATTTATGTGTAGTTTATGACTGTTTTTGTTCTACCATGGCAGAGTTGAGGAGTCATGACAGAACACAATTTGCAAGCCTAAAAGATTTACAACTGAGTTCTTTTCTGAAAATATCTCCTGAATCCTGCTTTAAAGTATTGAAAAATGGGATTCTGTTGTGGTTTGGATGCAGTTGAATGTGTCCACCAAGATTTGTGTGCTGGAGCTTGGGCCCCATGATGGTGGCATGGAGCGACAGTGGAACCCGTTAGAGGTGGGACCCATGGGGAGACGATTAGGTTGTAGATGAACCTCCCTCAGAAGCAGTGTACATAGTTCTTGCAGCATCCTAGAGAGTTCCTGAAACAGCGACTTGTTGCAGAGCAAGAAAGCCTGCCCTGTGTCTCCTGGGCTTCCTCTCTCACCATGTAATACTCTCCGGCACTTTCACCACTAGGTGTTACCTACTGTGGGATCCTTACCAGGGGGTTCAATCTTGGCCTTTCGGCCTCTAAAACTGTGAGATAAGTAGGCCTTTTTACTTACAAATGTGTTGTCATAGCAGCAGAAAATGGACTGATGCAAACTTTAAAAATATCTTCATCTTTTTCTGATTTGTTCGGTTTTGCTATATTTATACCGAATTGTGTGTAGACCAAGGACTGATCTTAATGTAATGCGTGATAAATTTGCACTGAACATTTCAAATATACCAGAAGATTTTTCTCATAACCATCCTCAGTCAACCTGTTACAGACAGGTAACTACTAATCTAATTTCAAACACTCAACAGTTAAATTTGCCTGTTCTGGAATTTCAGATAAAAGAAATCATAAAACACAAACTTGTTTTTGCTAGTTTCTTCTGCTGAACATACTTTCTGTTCTTTCATTTCTGTGTAGCATTCCATTATAGGAAAATGCCACAGTTTATTTATCCACTCTTCTCTTAATGGACATTTGGACTCTCTCCAGCTCGGGGCATGAACATTCTTGTATGTGCCCATGGGTGGAGATATACACTCATTTCTTCTGAGTACACATTTAGGGGTGAGGTTGCTGGATTTATTAGCCTAGTAATTAATGACTACTCATGCATGAGCCAACCAAGTGGACATATTCTAGACACTCTCTATGTGTGCTGTTTTATTTTATATTATTATTCTCTTAAGGTTAGCCATACTTCTGTTATATTTTGTGTTTCCCCATTACCTATATTTTTTATATTAGCATAGATTTTTTTGAGGTTCCTATTAAAGACTTTTTGCTTATTTTTTCCATGTAAAACAATGTCCTTCATCAGACGCATCTATGTATTATGACTATCTTCTAGTATGTGGTTTCCTTTAATGCTTAATGTTTTTGTGCACTATAAGAAAGCTTTCTACTCCAAGATCATGAAGATATGCTAGTTTGTTTTCTTTGCACATTTAAGTCTATGATATATGATGAATTATTTTCAATATTATATCAATTATGTTCAATATATTATTTCAATATATTATTATTATATCAATTATTTTCAATATATTATTTTCAATGTATGGAGTAAGCAGAGGTAATTTTTTTCTCCATGTGAATATACAGTTGCTCCAAGTAGGAAAAACACACTATATTTGCGCCCAAAATTGCAGTCATGTCTTTGTTACTAATAAAGTAACTACAAGCCTATTTCTGAGCCCCCTTTTCTATTTGCTTGGCCTACAAATTCGTCTTACACCAATATCTCACTATGTTAATTACTATAGATCTGTTACGGTTTTGTATCCAAATATTTCCCAGGAGGCTCACGTGTTCAGCGGTGAGGTTTTGGGAAGGTAACAGACCACGGAGGCACTGCGGCATGGCGCCTCGGGGCTAGCTGGGCCACGGTCCGGAAGCGTCCCTCTCCTTTCCTTTGCGGGCATAGTGTGAGCAGGTCTCCCCTGCTCTGGACCTTCCGCTTCTGGTTTCTGTGTTTGAGTCTGCTGAAAATGGGCTGACACTTAACATATGACCAAGTGCTCACTTCAGTAGCATGTGAATTAAACTGTGAGGCAAAATCAACTCCTCCTTTATATTGCAGGTGATCGGTATTGTGGCCCAGCAACCAGAAAGTGACTTAGAAATGCTCTTGAAATTTGGTAGTGTAAGAAATTATCCACCTTTTCCTTCTCCAGGATTCCTTTTACTATTTTAGTTTCATTGGATTTCTATTTAATTTTACGATTAGCTTAGAAGTTTACAACAAATAATCCACAGATCCATGGAGAGGTAGCACATCATGATAGAAATAATGCTCACCTCCTAGCCAGGATGTAGAAAAGAAGAACCTTGTGTCCTGTAACCTTGTGAATCTTCTGAGGTTCTTTCCTCAATGACCTGAAGGACCTTCCACTATTCCTCACTTCTTTAAGGTCCTACCATCTCCCAGGAATTCCAGCCTGGGGATCAGCTCTTCAACACATCAGCCTGTGGGGGACAGATCTAAACTATAACATGGATTCCTTGGATTTTGCTTTGTATACAATCATATAACCTGTAAACAAAAGAAATTATATTTTTTCTTTCTTTTCTTTCTTTTTTTGTCAGGGTCTTGCTTTGTACTTCAGGCTGGCCCTGAACTCACTATGTAGCCCATACAAGCCTTGAACTCACAGCAATCCTTCTGTCTCTGCCTCCTGAGTGCTGGGATTACAGGCTCAAGCTACGATGCCCTTTATTGTGGCGTGTGGTTGCCAGGGATTGAACCAGGGACCTTGTGCTTGCCAAGCAGGCACCAGAACCACTGAGCTAAATCTCCAGCCCAAGCAATTGTATTTTTTCAATCTTCATATATTTTATTACTGGTTTTTGCCTTCTTATATTAGGTAGGATCTTAAATCCAGTAACTGAATATAGATGATGAGTGGATAATCTTACATTATTTCCCACTTCGACCAAAGAAGTGTTCCAACCTCCAGCATATGAAACATTCTAGGTTGTCAGATTTACTGAGAATTGTTATTCTAATTGGATATGTCTTTTATCAAATGCTTTTTATTAATCTATTGAGATGATGTTATGGTTTTTCTCTCTCATTCTGTTACTGTGGTATATTATATTGATTTTTTTTTTCAGTGTTAAATCAATTTTGCATTCCTGGAGCAAAGCTTTTACTTGGTCATGATATATTATCCTTTCATGTATTGCTAGATTTCATTTATTAACATTTAAAAATTTTTTTTCATCAATGTTTGTGAGGTAAATTGGAGTATAATTTTCTCTTTTCATATTTCTGCCCGATTTAGGTTTGAAATTATGTGGGCTAAAAATGAATTGTAAAGCATTTCCTCTTTTTCCATTCTTTAATTTTTTTTATTGTAATGGTGATATTATTTCATGTTTAAATTTTTGAAAAGTAACCAGAGAAGTTGTGAGTTTAGTATTTTCTTGGTGAGAGGGATTTATGTAACCAATATGGGATAATTTATATTTTCTCCCTTTCTAAAAGTTGTTTTGTGCCAGGAGTTTCTCAATTTCCATCAAATTGTTTATTGATTGATACATAGTTATTGATCATCTTTTTCCCATCTTTTTAACGGTTATATAATCTATTTGGGTGTACTCTTTCCATTCATGAGATAGGCAATTTTTGGGGGTGTGTATGTATGTGTGTGCACACGTGTGTGGTCTTTTAATTTGTCTTGCTAGGGTCATTAACCACTTTCAAGAACAAATTTATTTTTCACTGTATTATCTCTTCCAGTTTCATTTTCATTGATTTCTCTGCTTATCTCTTTATAGTTGTTCCTTTCATTTTCATTGATTTAATTTACTCTTCCCAGTTTCTTCAGTTAGAATTTGAGATTTTTTTTTTTTTTTTTTTTTTTTTTTTTTTTTTTTTTTTTTTTTTTTTTTTTTTTTTTTTTTTTTTTTTTTTTTGAGACAGGGTCTCACTTTGTAGTTCAGGCTAACTCTGAGCTCGCTATGCAGCCCAGGCAAGCCTCGAACTCAGCAATCCTCCTGTCTCTGCCTCCCGAGGGCTGGGATTACAGGTGTGAGCCACCATGCCCGGCACTGTGGTATGTGGTGCTGATTGCTGGTTGATTGCTGGTGGGCTTGAGTCACCACGCCCAGCATTGTATGTGGTTACTGGGGATCAAACTCAGGACCTTGGGCTTGCAAGGCAGGTGCCGGAACCACTGAGCTAAACCTCTGGCCCAGAATTTGAGATTTTTTAAAAAAACATTCATACAAAGCTGTTTAGGTATCTATATACATGTATGTGTATATGTATATATATATATATATACACATACATGTATATATATATGTTAGTATATTTTAATTTTGAAGTTATTCAAAATAATTTCTAATGCGAGTTCTTCCTTGAAGTAATGTGATTTGCTTTTTTTTGGTAATGGGGATCAAGTTCAGGACTTTGAACTTCCATGGTAGGGACTAGAACGACTGAGCTAAAACCCCAGCCCCAGTGTGATATTTTAAAAAATAGTAATAATATCCTAAGATATTAGTCCAGAAAACAAATGTTCCTGGCAGAGCCTTACTCCTTTAGTTTTTATATTGTAGCTAAAAAGATAACAGTATTTACTTAAATTCACTTATATTTCTTTGATTTTGTTTCTGGTACTGGGGATCAAAGTCAGAACCTTGAGCTTTCAAGGCAGATGTCAGAACCACTGAGCTAAATCCCCAGCCTACACTTAATTTCAATAAATTTACTTATATATCAATTCCATAGATAATAGGGAATAAATTTCTAGTATCTACCCATACCCATTTCCTCTTTCTTGGGAAACAGAGGTGAGTCATATTTCCAAGTCCTTGGGTAGGTCATGAGCCTGGTTATGACATAGGATCGAAGTGAATATGTAAAAATTTTTTACAGTAAAACTTATATTGCCATTACTGCCCTCAAAATACTTCCTCTGCTTTCAAACACTTATGCCATCATTCTTGTCACTTTCTAAACAGTTCTGGAAGTCCTCTTTTGTCTTTAGTTAAGCTATCATGGCTACCTCAGTGTCCTTCATCCATTCAAAACATGTGTCTTTCATGGTCATTTTGACTTTGTATGGGGTGTCACTTGACAGACAGCAACACTGAGGATATTGTCATCATACCGAACCATAACTTTGTCATGATGACACTCAGGAAAGGGAACTTTCAGAACTACTTCAGAAAGTTGCAACAATGATAGGAAAAGTGTCTTCAAGAGAACAAGGAATATTTTGAGGATGATTAAAAATAATTTATCTTTTACTGTATAAATGTTTTTATTTAAGTATTCATTCTATATTTTGATTACCCCTTATACATCCTGAGGGCTGTGAGCATAAAAGATATGTGTCATTTCCAAGAAGAGGCATTCAATAATGACAGAGGGGTGGGCCAGGGGTGTAGCTCAGTGGCACAGTGCCTGCCTGGCAAGCGTACGGTCCTGAGTTTGATCCCTAGTACAGAAACAGTGCCGGGCATGGTGGCTCACACTTGTCATCCCAGCACTCGGGAAGCAGAGGCAGGAGGATTGCTGAGTTCCAGACTTGCCTGGGCTACATAGAGAGCTCAGGGCCAGCCTGAACTACAAAGCGAGACCCTGTCTCAAAACAAAAACAAGACATCACAATCAAACAAAGAGAGACAGAAGAGCTAGGGGTATAGGTTAGTGCATGAGGCCCTGGATTCCATCTCTGGCACCACAAGGCAGGGAATGAAAGGGCTCTACACCCTCTTCCATGGTAACAAAGGTCACATGCTTCACTATGGAGCCATCCAGTCTGGTGCCCCGAGCCAAAGGATCACTCTGAAGCCTTGGAAGACCCACAGTAGACTTGTCATGAATGTTATGCTCGGGGGTGAAATGGCCCCCAGAGCCTTGTTTGTGGGTTTTTGTTCTATGCGTGTGTGTGTGTGTGTGTGTGGTACCTGGTTTGAACTCAGTACTTAACATTTGGGAGGCAAGCGTGGTGTCACTGAGCTAAATCCCCAGCTCCAGCCCCATGTATTTGGAAGGTGACTGGATTACCGGGGCATTATAAAGTGACTTGCTGTTAGGAGGTGAGGTCTGGTCAGAAGGATAGAGTCACTGTGGAGATGACCCAGAAACATTTATCTCCCTTCCAGGATCTTCCCTCTTGTTTCCTGGCTATAAGATGTGAGCACTTAACTTTGCCAGACATTCCCACCATGCCTTCGTGCCTTGGAGCTGGCCAATGATGGGCTAAAATCAGGAACCATAGTAAACCTCTCCTTTATATTGGGTATTGCAGGGCTGGAGATTTAGCTCAGTGGTTCTGGCACCTGTCTAGCAAGTGCAAGGTCCCTGGTTTGGTCCCCAGTAACCACCCACATACAACAATACTGGGCATGGTGACTCAGCAATCAGTACCACATACCACAAATGCCGAGCTTGGTGGCTCAAGCCTGTAATCCCAGCACTCAGGAGGCAGAAGCAGGAGGACTGCTGAGTTTAAGGCTTGCCTGGGCTACATAGTGAGTTCAAGGCCAGTCTGAACTAAAGCAAGACCCTGTCTCTAAACAAACAAACAAATTAATTAATTAATTAAATTGGGTATTGTGCTCCTGTGAGGGTAAAGTGACTAATGCGATCGATAGGAAATACTTTTTGTATTGATTTCCTGAGCTGTTAGGCCATGATCACAGTTCATCCTATCCAGGCACCCAGAGCAGTGAGGATCTGGACTAACACATAGACAGTGTGTTTTCCCTGATTCCTCCTCTTTTATTTTTAAAGCTCCAAGTTCTAATAATATAGAAATTGTTATTTGGACTGCTAGGTATAATAGGTAATGGTATGATTATAAAATTATGGAAAGTTGGTGAACAATTGCCTTCAATACCTGGCATAATGTTTCCTTGAGTCTTTTTTCTTCCCCTTTGAGGTACATACATAAAAAGGACAGTTATATTTCTATTCTGAGTTAAACTGTGATATACCATAAATCCTAAGTAATTTTAATGATACTATCTTGCATATTAACATTAGGGACTTTCCAGACTCAAGAAATTAAAGCTGTATGTTTAAAGAGGACAGAAAATGTTCATCTTTGGTTCTGCCTTTTCTCATTCATCTTATGCTAACTTCCAGCTGGAAGCATGATACTCACAGGATCCCTTGTCAAAGTGAACTTCTCTCTCCCTCTCCTGAATGGCTCCTACTTCAACCTATTGAAACCTTGAACCCTAAGTTATAAAAGACTGCACAGTGAAATATTATGGAAGGATGCTAATTTAACAAAGTGTAGAAGATTTAGCTCAAGTGCTATCACGCCTACCTTGGAAGCACAAAGGCTAGAGTTTGATCCCCGGTCCTCAAAAAACAAAAACAAAATTAAAAAAAACCTAAAAAGCAAAAGACCCCGAACAAACAAAAACATCAAAATAGCAATGGCAGGAAAAACAAGAAGTAGTTCAACAAAGTAACTTCTTGGATAACATGCATTGTAGGTGGGGAAAACATGTTCTAATCTAAGGAGATAAAGATCTAACGATCAGAAAGTTGCTGTTAGGCACTGGTTGGAGAGGTGAAACTATGAGAAGTTAGAAGCTATTACCATTTTTCCTTTAAAATATCTTCTCTGAGTAGCTCTTTATGCATACACAAAGGCCATCCTTATGTGCAATTGTTTCTCGAACAATTAATGTGATGGTTAATTTTATCACCACTCAGCTATTTGTTCCAACATTCCAAGTATTTCTGTGAAGCTGATTTTAGACTAGCTCAATATTTAAATTTATAGGTAGAAACAGATTGTCCTCCCTAACGCAGATGTGCCTTACATAATCAATGAAAGTCTGAATAGAGTAAAATCTGAAAGTCACTGGAAGAGACGGAGAAAAATCTTTAAGTATGCCAGCAGACTCTGTGGAGTTCTTCTCTGAAGTCTGAACGCTTCCCCAGAAATGGAAATCTCCTTATATAGTGATCTAGAGGTAGGTGCGCATGCTCGCATAAGCAGGGGGGTGGAGCTAACAGAACACTCACAAAGGGGGAAGAACTAAAAGTACTTTCCAGAGGTGGGCGGAGCTAACTGAACATTCCTGAGAGGTCTTCAAATTCAGGCAGTTACAAATACATTGGGCATGGGCAGCTACCGGGTAACACAAACTGTTACATTTCTGGAACAAAATCTTTTGTGAAAAAATACAGGCAAGGTCTTACTGAACTCCAGCCCTTGCACTTGCAAGGCACGCAGAGGCACCACTGAGCTAAATCCCCAGCCCTCTTTCTTGTCTTTGACTGGAACCATCCTATCAGTTCTCCTGAGTCCCCGGCTTGCCAACTGTGTATTTTGGGACTTGTCGGCCTCCTTAATCACTGCACCAATTCCTTATAATAACGTGCCGATGTTAACAGCTGAGGGAAGCAGTTAACTAAATCCAGCTAGTGAGAAAAAAGGCCGCACAAAGGCAGCAATAGCAGGAGGCTAGTTTATCGCAAGAATCTCCAACATTCACTGTTTAGTCAGGATAGCAACAGTCTGTTCATTATTTACAACTTGCCTGGCATCCATAATGCTTTACTCGCACCTGGACAGGCTCTCCTTGGGTCAAATTTGGGACATTTTGGGTGTTCTACTGAAATACACTACCATGAACATTTGAAATGTATAGTTTTATTATGGATTATGTACAGTGTATGTCTCCTTTATGTTGTAGTTTAAGCACTGTGCTTGTTTTACTATGTGCATAGATTATATCCTCCATGAATTTTATTTCGGGATATTAAAGTTTTATTACAAGATACCTTTATAAGACCGTACAGTTTGGGTCTCAGATTTGTGAAACTGATGAGTTAAATTTGAGGGTTGTAAGAACTATCTTTCACTTATCTGCCCTGAGAGCCAGAGAGAGTGTCACTAACTTACTTTTTAACCTACTTTAAAATTGTGAGCTGCCTGTCGTAAGAGTGTGGAACAGGAAGCATCAGGAGTTTCATGCTCTAGGAAACAGCGAAGGAAAAAAAAAATCAAATTCTCCGTAGGCTCCTCTGCAGACTCAACACCCCTGCAAACCCCCAACTGTCTCAGTCACCCGCGCTGGCATGGTGAATTTGCTTATGCATTATAACTCGAGGTTTGAACTTGCTGTACAATATACACAGGATTCTTTTCCAGCTTGCAGGGAGCGGAACAGATGGTGCGGTTCCGCGCCCGGCAGCTGGAGGGGCACGCAGTAGGAGCGCTATCGGCGGCTTCCCGAGTTCACTGTGGCGGTTGACGCGAACCGTCCACACCCGCGCCGCGCTCTTATCTGTCTCCAGGCCCACGCCCCGGGGCCCCGGGCGGGAGCTGGAGCAGATGGCGAGTCCGGGCGCCAGGTGCGCCGCGCGCCCTCCGCGGTGTGGGGCGCCGGGTTCTTCCGTCTCCGCCCCGCCCGTCCCCGTGAGCACCCTGGGCACGGTCCGCGCCCCGTGTGACGCTAGCCCGCGGCGGCGGCAGGGAGGGGAGGGAGGGCGAGAAGCGCCGGTGCCCTGAGCACCTCTCCACACGCGCGCCTCTCCGCGCCCCGCGCCTCCCCCTTCGCCACGGCGCACCCCCCCTCCGGCCCGAGCCCCCCGCCGCCCCAGCTGCAGGGCCGCGGCCGGGCTCTGCTGACGCGGGCTGGGCTCGCGCTCCTTTCAGCGTTTTTCCCTAAGTGACATCAACCTCTGTCCTCGCCGGTCGCAGCTGTAACTGCTTCTTTCTCCGGCTGGCGGGCGGCGGGCGGGAGGCCACGTGGCGTGTCGATCCCAGAGCCGCGTGGGGCCAGGGGACCCCCCCAAGGACAAAGCGAGCCCCGCCGCGGAGCCGGGCTCCGAGCCCAGGGGCTCCCCCACCACGTGCTTGCTACTCCCGGACCCGCCGTCACTTCCACCGGGTGCGGTGTTCGGTTTCCCCGGCGGTCGGGGCCTGAGGCGCCCCTCGGCGAGGTCCTCGGCATCCGAGGGCAACCTCTCCCAGCGAGCGTGGGGCGCGGGCGGGCTTGCCTCTCCGGGGTCCCGGGAAGGGGCGCTGGAGAGTTGGGGGCAAACTGTCCGCTTGCTCGGCTCTGAGCCTCCCCCTCCCGCCGCGCGCCGCGTCCCCGCGGTGCCTCCTTGGGACCCGCGGGAGGGGGCTCAGCCTACGGGGAGGAGGCGAGGCGCCCGCCCGGATCGGAGGTCGCCCGCTGGCCTAGGCGCAACCCCGGCGCACCTGGCGCGGCGCGCGGACAGCAGGGGTCTGCAGCCAGGGGTGCCAGTGCCAGTAATAGGGAGGCGGCCGCCAAGTGGCCGTCAGTTCCGGTCGGTGGCGGAACTGGGCACCAGCGCCAAGGGCCAAGCTGGCCCGGAACGGGGGTGGGGAAGGAGGAGCCGATCGCTCGCGTGGCGACCCCGGGCTGGCCGTGGCCGGTTGCGACTTGAAAGGCGCGCGGGGAACGGGCGGGGGCGCCTTTCCGCGGGCTGCGGGGGCACGCGTGTGTGTGCGAGTGCGCGTGCGCGCGTCTCCGGCTGCTCTGGCCATAAAACCTGCCCCGAGGGCGGGTGTTAAAATGCTGCTGACAGGACGGCCTGAAACATGGTTGCAGGAGGAAAGGCTCCTCCAAAAGCACAGCCTGAGCGGACTGCAGTGTATTTCTCCCCCCGGAATTGCAACGCCAAGGCGAGGCTGAGCCACCGGAGCCCTCGGCCAGGGAGCAGGGCCAGGAGTCCAGGAAAGCCTGTTTTTACACTATTTATGGGTATTACCTCGGAGAGGGGCAGCCTTTGGTAGTCGGTCAGAAAGGCGCGCCGTTTCCCTGCCAGCACTCTTGGAAGCCAAGAGTAGCTGGCGGAGACACTGCATTCGCACCCACACCACCTCCGCAGGGTGACACGCGCATGGGGATGGTTCACCTCCCCAGTTCGGCCACTAGCTCCAAAGGGGACGGAAGCCCTGGCTTCCCCAGCTACTGGGAGCTTCCAAGTGACCAGGAGGCGGAGAGCGATGGCCCTACGCTTAGTTGTGAAACAAAACAAAACAAACAAAACTAGGATTCACCGACACAGCTTATTACCCGCCAGTCGTTAAACCGCTACTACCTACAGAGGGTAAAGGAGACAGTGAGAGCGGCTCCGGAGAGACGCAAGAGAGACAGAAGTTTGACCGTGCCCACACTGTCCCGTCTCCACGCCGGCTCTGGGAGGCTCAGCGCTGCCACCTGGCGGCCGCGTTTCCCCTCTTTGGGAGGAGGCGCTCGTGGAGCAAATCCAGGCCTGAGTGGGGGTGCCAGGCCCTGGCCCAGAAACACAAAGAAGCCCCACTTAGGCTTTAAACCTTGCGGGCCCTGCACACTTGCGCCCTGCTTGTCCTGATGAGAAAGCCCATCGTTGGAGAGAAGAACTGGGTTGGCATTGATTGGCATTGATCTGAAGAGCTTACTTGAGCCTACTGTGTGCTAGTGGGTGGTTACAAGGGAAGAATGTGGGAAAAAGGACTACAAAGTGGGTTTCTTATCTCTTAGCTTATTCTAAAAGTAAAAATAAGCCACACATTTCATTTATCTCGGAATCCTGTTTTGATATTTTGCAAATAACAATTACATATATTATTTTTTCCCTCCCCGGTCCAGTTCCAATATAACCTCAGCAGCCCAAAGAGATGAGGCACAGGCTGTGTTTGTCATCAGTGTGGCTGAAGGGTCCTTGTTCACGAAGTGTGGAACCAAAAAGCCCGAGGCCTTTCAGCTGATAAAGAAATGACAGTGTATTTTCCCAGGGGGCTTCTGGCCTGTCAGCTAAAGTAACAATAGGGTTTTCCCCTGTCTTTATTTGAACTGAGTTCCCCTCCCCAGCCCCCTTGTTTTGTAAGGTCAGAGCAGCTCCTACAATCACAGTTTCTGCAACCGAGGGAAGGCAAAAATCTTGCAAATTAGTGCAAATTCAGATTTGTAAAACTGATTTCCATTCAGGTTTTCCTCCCCACTGCACTGTAAGGACTGATGAAGCACTGGAACAGAATCTTCCTTTCACCTCTCCTCATGCTGTTTTGTGCATGCTGAATTTGCTGCCTGTGCAGGAGTGTGAGCAGCAGAAGAAATGCATGAGCAGACATTACACTCGCAGCTCAAATGGATTCCATTAGTTAATGGGATCAAATAAGAGACAATATTTACCTTAATTCAAATTTTGAAATGCCTAACATCATTGCGAATAAGGACAACTTGTTATTTCAAAGCAAGACTTTTCTCTTTGCAAAATTATCTTAGCTTTTTGCTAATACAGCTAAGAGAGTGGCATTAAGAATTATTTCATGTACTGCAAAGCCAGCAGAGGGAACACTGAGTACTGCTTTAGTAGGGGCCACCACATATCTGCTATTTGGGGGAAATGTGAGTAATGCTGAGCTGATTACAAAATATATGAAGTTAGGTAATCAGAACACAGAAATCTTTTCTCATTATTTGGTATTTGAAGCACAATACATTCCAATATATTTACTCATACTTTACTCATTTGAAAGATGACTTAAATAAATGGCCATTTGTCATATTTTCTTACATTCTACAAGATCTAACACCGAAGAGCCAACCTATTTCAGAAGTCTAGCCTCTCCTATCTATGCTATTATCCTCTAATAAAGTCAACGAGAGTCACTAATACCATATTTCATCAATTCCAAGAGAAACGTTTTCCTTTCAACACCTCTGAAACAAGGAAGCATCTTTTAGTTAGATGAAAAAGGTTTTCTCACTGGCATTTTTCTTAGCTGCTGCCATGTAGTATAAGATGCATCTTAAAATGTGTTGGATTTGCTGAAATACAAAAAATACATCTAACAAAGGAATTAGGTCAGTGATGACACTTTAGTGTAGTCTTTAAAAAAATCTGTTTTAAGCATAAACATAATTACATGACTGCCTTAAGTAGCTCCTACTTTTCTGCCCTCATACCCAGTGGTGGAAGCATAAATGTTGATATAGATATAATCAATTACATTTCTACACACTTTGAATATTCAGAGTAATTCACCTTCAAAACATTAGTTGCTATAAATCCCCAAATAAATATATTTCTTTTTCATCCTAGAGAAAAATACTGATTTTTTATAGATTACAGATCACTAAAAAATTTTTTGTAGCAGATTGCTAATATTTAGAGTGCATTTGTATACATACCATAAAAACATAAAATGTATAATGTCACAATAACTTTATGATGCCAAAAAAGTACATTTGCGTTTCTGTTTGATGGGGTTTCTTCTTTTGTTTTAGGATTGCACCTTCCAAGAAAAAGGTATATAACCTGAGTAGCTAGTTATAAATTGCTTTCACCCACAAAAACATTCTTGCTTATGCTTGATCCAATCAGTGGTCTCCATAGGATGTTCTTTCCAGTGTAATTCTAAATCCCACAACCTAGGCCTCTCGCCAGCCTACACACTATAAAGGCTTGACAAAATAAATGGAATTATACTACCCAGTACTTGTTTGATCTGAATGGAAAGCTGACTTTATGCTGGCCTGGAGCTACCTACCTATCACTGGCCAATAGAAAACCAGTTTACTATTACAGTGTTAAGAGCAGTTTTTAATCAAGTTCTAATTTTCGAATCTTGGGAAAGAGGTGACTTTGTGTAACCACTTTAACGTATTCTGAATTCTTTGCCACATGATTCACAGTATTCTTCATGAAGTTTCTGCTTTTTAAAATTGTCAGAATAGCAGAATTGCCACCAATGTTCCTGTATAGATCACAGCCATGATATGTGGTTCATTTTCACACCAGGGCCATCCTCAGTGGAAGCCTCTCAAACAACCCACAGCTTTTACTGGAAGGGGCATTTGGATTACCAAGGAAAGGGCATTAGCGAGCGCTTTATCTTCAGGGACTCACTGACCTGTCTCCAGCAGCTCCTGGTGTTCCCATTCCACAGATGTGAACAACATCCGCACAGTTACAAAGCCACTAAGAAAGACCAGCAGCAGGTCTAACATAAATTAGGCGATGCCCTTCTTTTATGCCACCAGTTATCACCTCCTCTTGCCCTGGCTCTTTCAGTTGCCCTTGAGGCAAGCAACATGCATACAAAAGAAAATAAGAAGGAAGGCTTTGGGAGGTAGAGGGGAAGCAGAGAATGAACCAATCTTCCACCTGGAAAATGTGGAAAACAAATATTTGAAAAGTAAAGTTGGCTACCATCCTGGGCTCCCTGTTCTCACCCTACACAAAACTGTCGGGAGTTATGGAGCACTGCCTAATGTGTTTCAAGGGAACGCTGCTCTGTTTGGCTATTCAGGATTCATAAAGGAGTTTAAATCATTAAATAACCATAGTTAACCCTTGTTTGGTTAAGAGAGTAAGCAATTATTGCAAAAAGTCCCCTTTTCTGCCTTCCACAACGGAGCAAACACTGTTCTGAGGGATTTACATAACACATCAACATCTGCGCTGTACCTAGAGTTGTTAAAATAATTGTGATGACAGGTGTCTAGGTACCACTTTCTTAATGGTTTTCAATATCCATTGATTTATTGTTGTGGCTTTGCCTCCTCCCCTTTACATCCTTGGCTTTAAGGGGCCAAGGAACAGATTTTGCACTTGAGGCTGATTCTTTATTCCAATGCTGAAAAGAACTAATAAAAATAATCACTTGGCTTTTAAGCAGAAAGCTTCCATTTACAATGTTTCACCCTTACCCCCACCCCTTGTTATCTAACATAATGGTTAGAATACATTTCCGTCTCTCCCCTTCATAATTTCATGCATTAACATCCTCTTCACACAAATACACACACGCACACACGCACACGCAGAGCAAAAGGAAAAAAAGAGGCAGCAGAAATCTCAGCTGTACTTCTAGCCCTTTTAAAAAGTTTGCTCTGTAAATTGGAATGAGGTCAGATTTGGAGCTTCTCATTGCACGCGGAGATTATTATTGCATCGGGTTCCA
This sequence comes from Thryonomys swinderianus, assembly GCA_004025085.1. Classification (NCBI taxonomy): domain Eukaryota; kingdom Metazoa; phylum Chordata; class Mammalia; order Rodentia; family Thryonomyidae; genus Thryonomys; species Thryonomys swinderianus. Next base: position 14,747 of record PVIC010019832.1, on the reverse strand, counting down.
AGCCAATGGGAAGGGCGGGGGCGGGGCTTGGCACGAGGAAGCGTTAGTTACAGCGGCTGATTGGCTGCGGCCAAAGGATAAAGAGGCGCGAGGCGGAATTGGGGTCTGCTCTAAGCTGCAGCAAGAGAAACTGTGTGTGCGGGGAAGAGGCCTGTCTCACTCCCGGGTCTCTAGTTCTTGCACACTCTTTACGAGTCTGCATTAGAGGAACTCTGCCATTACCAGCTCCCTTCGTGCAGAAGGGAGGGAGAAACATACATTTATTCATGCCAGTCTGTTGCATGCAGGCTTTCTGGCTTCCTACCTTGCAACAAATTAATTGCACAAACTCCTCAGTGCCGATTCCGCCCACAGAGAGTCCTGGAGCCAGACTCGTTTTTGCTTTGCATGGTAGGAAAGAGACTAAGTGATACAGACGATGTCGCTTTCCTGAGCTACGGAGAGTGCTCGTGAACTGGAACCAACTGCTTCAGGGTGGGGGGGAAGGAGAAGAAAAAACAGAAAAGCAAAAGACTTGGCCGGGAGGCGGCGAGAAACTTGCCCTGGAAGACGCGCGAGCACCAGCAGCAGCAGCAGCACCAGCAGCAGCAGCAGCGCGGAAGAAACTCCTCCCCACCTTACTTAGCACGGGCTCCTTCGGACTCCGCCGACGGGCTGAGCGGGCCGCCGCGCGGTGAGGCGCTGAGCGGGGGTGACGGGCGCTCCAGCCTGGGAACTACAACTCCTCGCCCGCGTCTGCCGGGGACCTCGCCCCCCGCGCCCGCCTCCTCCCGGCCGCCAGTGGAGGGGCCAGCCCGGCGTGCGCTCGGCCAGGGTAGCCGGCAGGGCCCGGCGATTGCGCCGCGGCCGCCGCGAGCGAGGGGGTGAGCGCGCGTGGGCGCCCGCCGCGCCGGGGCCATGGTGCAGCAGACCAACAACGCGGAGAACACGGAAGCGCTGCTGGCGGGCGAGAGCTCGGACTCGGGCGCCGGCCTGGAGCTGGGCATCGCCTCCTCGCCCACGCCCGGCTCCACCGCGTCCACGGGCGGCAAGGCCGACGACCCCAGCTGGTGCAAAACGCCGAGCGGGCACATCAAGCGGCCCATGAACGCCTTCATGGTGTGGTCGCAGATCGAGCGGCGCAAGATCATGGAGCAGTCGCCCGACATGCACAACGCTGAGATCTCCAAGCGGCTGGGCAAACGCTGGAAGCTGCTCAAGGACAGCGACAAGATCCCTTTCATTCGGGAGGCGGAGCGGCTGCGGCTCAAGCACATGGCTGACTACCCCGACTACAAGTACCGGCCCAGGAAGAAGGTGAAGTCGGGCAACGCCAGTTCGGGCTCCTCGGCCGCCGGTGCCGCCGCCGCCGCCAAGCCCGGGGACAAGGGCGACAAGGTTGGTGGCGGCAGCGGGGGAAGCGGCGGCGGGAGCACGACGGCGGGGGGCGGCGGCGGCGGCAGCTCCAAGCCCGCGCCCAAGAAGAGCTGCGGCTCCAAGGTGGCGGGCGGCTCCGGGGTCCCCAAACCGCACGCTAAGCTCGTCCTGGCCGGCGGCGGCGGGAAGGCGGCGGCGGGCTCGGCGTCCTTCGCGGCCGAGCAGGCGGGGGCGACCACGCTGCTGCCCCTGGGCGCCGCCGCCGACCCCCACGCTCTGTTCAAGGCGCGGACTCCGGGCGCGCCCGCCGCCGCCGCCGCGCTGGCCAAGCACCCGGCCGAGAAGAAGGCCAAGCGCGTGTACCTGTTTGGCGGCCTGGGCGCGCCCGCCTCGCCCGCAGACCCCAGCGACCCCCTGGGGCTGTACGAGGACGCGGGCGCCGGCCGATCGCCAGCCGCGGCCAGCCTGAGCGCGCGCAGCAGCCCCGCGTCCTCCCCGGCGCCCGCGCGCTCGCCTGCCGGCCCCCGCGCCCCCGCCGGCCTGCGCGCCGCCTCGCCCGCGCCCTCCTGCGCGCCCTCGTCCGCCTCGTCCCTGCACTCCTCGTCCGCCTGCTCCTCCGCCTCCTCGTCCTCGGGCTCCGCGTCCTCGGACGACGAGTTCGACGACGACCTACTCGACCTGCACCCCAGCGCAAACTTTGAGAGCATGTCGCTGGGCAGCTTGAGCTCGTCGTCGGCGCTGGACCGGGACCTGGACTTTAACTTCGAGCCCGGGTCCGGCTCGCACTTCGAATTCCCGGACTACTGCACGCCCGAGGTGAGCGAGATGATCTCGGGAGACTGGCTGGAGTCCAGCATCTCCAACCTGGTCTTCACCTACTGAGGGGAGCGCGGGGCGTGGGAGGCGAGAGGAGGAGGAGAAGACGACGCAGAAGGAGAAAAGAAAAGGAGAGCGGACGAAGAGTTGGAAGAGAAAAGGGAAAAAAAGAAAATTAAAAAAAAAAAAGAGTGAGCAGGGCTGGCTTGGGCCGCGTCGAGTCGCAGAGGAGCGCGGGGGGTGGGGGCGCCTGGACGCACTGGCCAGCCCGGGGGACGCGGAGGATAGACAGGGGCGACCTTTTATTGTTGTGATTGATGTTGTTGTTGATGGCGAAAAAAGCTATTCGAGTTTCCTCCCCTTTGCTTGGAGAGACCCCCCTCCCCTGGCAACGAGCTTCCGGACTGGGCTGCACCCCGTTTCCCCCGAGCGAGCGAAAAGCCAGGTTTGTGCCGGAGACTGAAGGAATCCGCCCTCGTGTGCTGCCACCTTGCTGGGCTTTGTAGTTGATCGTGCTTCTTGGTGGAGGGGGGTGTCCAGCAGCCCCCTTTCCCTTCATGCCTACTGAAGACAAGAGGCTCCGGGTGATGAGTGTGGACGGTGGCAGATGTTTTGGGGGAGCGCTGGGACTGAGAGACTCCACGCTGGCGAATCCCACTTTTGGGTTTGGTTTGGTTAGGTTTTGTCCCGCCCTCCCCCTTTTCTCCTTTTTCCTTGCCCCTGCAGTCCTAGGAGATGTGGAGGGGAGGAGGCCAGCCAGAGTGACCGGCTAGGAAGTGACCTGAGGACCTCGTTGGAAGCCGCGGCGGCCGGGCGAGGGGAGGGGTGGAGGCGGACGTGCGCCGGGAAGGTGCACTGATCAGACTGCGGAAGGTTTGCAAGCTCGCCGGCCTCCGCCGTCAGGCTGTAAGATCAGCGAGGTGAGACTCCAGACCCGGAGGCGCGGAGGAGAGGAGACTTTTGATGTGGTCCAGGGGCCGTGGAGGGCGAGTGGTTTGGGGGGGAAAAAGATTTTTTTCTTCTCTTAATTGGAATCGTGATGGTGTTGGATTATTTCACTGGTGGGGTTAATATAGCATGTTATCCTGTCTATCTTTTAAAGATTTCTGTATAAGACTGTTGAGCAGTTTTGAAAATAGTGTAGGATAATATAAAAAGCAGATAGATGGCGCTATGTTTGATTCCTACAACAAAATTATCACCAGCTTCTTTTCATTCTTAACTCTTTAAAGGATTCAAACGCAACTCAAATCTGTGCTGGACTTTGAAAAAACAATTCAGGACCAAATTTTTCCTCCGTGTGTATGTGTTTCTTCCTTCTAGGTGTAAATGAGAAGACGTGTTTTTTTCTTCCACCGATGCTTCATCCTCGTATATTTTTTTTTCTTGTAAATGTAATCAGATGCCATTTTATATGTGGACGTATTTATACTGGCCAAACATTTGTTTTCTTATGTTATCCTTTTCTTTTTTTTTGTTGGCTTTTCTTTCCTTTGACTTCCTTTAATTTCTTCCTTTTTTCTTTTCTTTTCCTTTTTTTCTTTTTGTTTTCCTTTTTGTTTTTATTTTATTTTATTATAATTATTTCTTTTTTTGGTAGTTGTTCTGACCCTCGCCATTTTACGTCTCCTTCACTGAAGGGCTAGAGTTTTAACTTTTAATTTTTTATATTTAAATGTAGACTTTTGACACTTTTAAAAAAACAAAAAAAGACAAGAGAGATGAAAACGTTTGATTATTTTCTCAGTGTATTTTTGTAAAAAATATATAAAGGGGGTGTTAATCGGTGTAAATCGCTGTTTGGATTTCCTGATTTTATAATAGGGCGGCTGGTTAATATCTCACACAGTTGGAAAAATCAGCCCCTAATTTCTCCATGTTTACAGTTCAATCTGCAGGCTTCTTAAAGTGACAGTATCCCTTCACCTGCCACCAGTGTCCACCTTTATCTCCTGTCTGGTAAGATGGGGAGGAGAATTAGCGAAGCACTGTATGCTTTCAAGAAAACACACTTTTAAAAGAAATTCTGTTTTGTTCCAGAGGCTTTTAAACTGGTGCATTTACAGCAAAAACAAAAAAGGGATCCTGTAGCTTTAACTTGTAAACCGCATCTTTTTTGCACTTTTTTTATAAGCAAAAACGTGCCGTTTAAACCACTGGATCTATCTAAATGCCGATTTGAGTTCGCGACACTATGTACTGCGTTTTTCATTCTTGTATTTGACTATTTAATCCTTTCTACCTGTCGCTAAATATAATTGTTTTAGTCTTATGGCATGATGATAGCATATGTGTTCAGGTTTATAGCTGTTGTGTTTAAAGATTGAGAAAAAGTGGAAAACATCTTTGTACATTTAAGTCTGTATTATAATAAGCAAAAAGATTGTGTGTATGTATGTTTAATATAACATGACAGGCACTAGACGTCTGCCTTCTTAAAGGCAGTTCCGTTAAGGGTTTTTGTTTTTAAATTTTTTTTTGCCATCCATCCTGTGCAATATGCCGTGTAGAATATTTGTCTTAAAATTCGAGGCCACACAAACAATGTTTGGGGGAAAAGAAAAAAAAATCATGCCAGCTAATCATGTCAAGTTCACTGCCTGTCAGATTGTTGATATATACCTTCTGTAAATAACTTTTTTTGAGAAGGAAATAAAATCAGCTGGAACTGAACCCTAAATCTTGACTTTTGTCATTATTATGCCAAGTGGATGAGATTGGCAGGGCCCGAAAGCATGCCGGACCACTCTGCCCGCCTTAGCCTTGAGACAAGGAAATCTCCCGGTCTTCCTTATAAAATGCCAGCTCCTTGACGAATGCTAAGTTCCTCTTGGCCAGATTTGGTGGCTCTCACCCCAAAATGCTCACGTCAGCTGAGTATGTGTCAACCCTCCTTGTGCTTTCGAGGAATTTTCTGAGCTTACTCCATTTCAATACTCGCCCTTTGTCTTGGAATTGTGAAGGGGGAGGGGCATAGAGACGATTCTAAAATCCAGCTGGCTTTGGGTGATCTTTTTTTTTTTTTAAACCTTAAGTCTCCCAAAGCTGCTTTCTCGCTTGCCAATACTTAAACATCTAACAGTATCTAGAATTTGTTTCCTGAATTGTACTATTAAATAAGCCTGTTAAATTCTAAGTGGAGTGTGCAGGAGACAGTGGTTACTGGTTAGGCAGTGAAAAAAGTGTAAGATTTTTTTTCTTCCTAAAACAGGTTAACAGTATGCTAAAATCTCCACCTTGGGCCACGCCCAGCATGGTATTCCTGTTACAAAAAAAAGTGCAAGGCTAGGTTTGAACCTGCAGGTCCCCTCTCAGGCTGAATAGCGCTGACTTCAGCTGGTGGGGGTCACACAGGCGGAGCGGTATCGTGAAGGCCTGTGGGGAAGGAGAAAAATCACCCTGAATTGTCTAAGGCCCGTGACTGCTTGAGTTTGGGACACACAACTTCAGCAGCACTCCTTCCTGTTTATTTTGAGAGCTCACTCTTCCCATCAACACAAACCACCTTCACTTCCCAATGCCTGTTTATTAAAAATACCTGTTTGACATGGCCTCTGGTTTTCCGCCGCTGGAGGGAAGGGCTGGTGTGCATACCTGTTTGGGAAGAGTCCCTGAATTGTCTAGGGAGCCGGTAGGTGAGGATTGCCCTGCGTCCTGGAATGTGTAGCTGGAAGAAGAGATTCGCAGATTCGTCCAAAATCTAGAATTTTTGCTCAGTAATATCCTCTGTCCAAAATAATTAAACCTATGTGTTTCAATATGATTTGCTTCTTAAAGCTACTATTTTCTGAATTCTTGGTAGCAGCTAATGCATTTTTTAACAACACGTTTTTAATTCGTAATATCTTTCTTAAAAGACCTTAAAACAACATGGGATCTTACATTTTTAAAAGCTGTTTGCCAGAAGAGGAACCCTTCTAGAAAAGTGCTTCATCTTTGTTCATTGTAGTGATCGATGCCATGACTTAGATTTTTCTTTCCAAATCCAAAGCATCAGAAAGAAAATACTCTTGGCATAAATGAGGCCTATATGATGCATTTTTTTCTATGATGGATGTTTAAAATCTTTTTGTCTTGGCAAATATCTGCCACAACCATGTGTATTTCCGTTTAACTTCATTGTAAGAGCAGATGCGTTGATATTTTCTTTAAGAATTGCAGTGGCGAAGCACTTGTCCAGCGTGTGTGAAGCACTAAATTTGATTACTCAGCATCACAAAAAAACCAATTTTTGATACACGTTTAAGCTTTACTTTTTTAAAGCAGTGTTATGGCCTCCCTAGCAGGTGGTGAAGTAAATGTGAAACCTTTTCTACCTGTTCTTTATTCTGAGTAATTTCCATGCAGAAATGATACTTAGGTGGCACAAGGCGTTATAAACACGAGAAGCCAGTTTAGTGTGATACTGCCTTTCAGATGATCGGAATCCATAGGATGGACTGAAGTTTCAGATCTCCTTGTGAGACAATCAAGCAGTTTTTCTTAAAAGACGGCCCTGTGCTCCATTAGAAACGTGAATCAGAGATACTTAAGTTTTATCAGTTCCTGGCTGAATCCCTTGAAGGTGCCAAGAAAAAAAAAATAAAGAGTTTGCAAGGCAAAGGCTGGGCCGAGGCGATTCTGCTGACAAGGCTGGGGGAGGGTCTGGGAGCCCCGAGGATTCTCAGAAGAGAGCGAGCAAGACGCCGGAAGTGCGCTCAGCTCTACCAAGCGTTCCTTGTGTTTGCGGAGCTCCCGTGAATTAGGCAACAGTTTGGTGAGTGCTATGGTTACAGTGTTTGATCAGACTTTTTAAACAACCTGGGGCCCTCAGGAAGTATTTGGAAAGATGCGAATGTCCAGGAAAACTTAAGAATTCTAGGAATATAAATTCACTTGGACTATTCGGGTTTTTCTGGAGCGGAAGCTTCCTAATGCTTTATTTTTCTTTCTGGTGTTTACCCCTCCCCCCATTCCGTGTCCCCTGTAGGCCGGTGTCATCCCTTTGCAGCTCGTATTCACTCGTGTTTACCCCACCCCCCTTCTTCATCCCGGGAAATCGCCTCTGCACAAGTAGGGATTTTTCTCTCCGAAATCCTTGGGAAGCCCCAGAGGGTGGGGGAGGGGCGGAGCCTCAGACTCTGCTAATTAAATATTCACAGTTCTCTCGGTCCAGGATAAAAGTGTAAAATTCACACGCAGCCAGCCCTGTACAAAATGATGCTAGCCCACTCTTTCTGGGTTTTAAAACTCCTCCGGTATAACCAAGCCAGCCTCGCCCAGGAGCCTGAAATTCCTGAAGGGCAGGAACTAAGCCTCAAATACTTCTTGTAAACCCAAATTTGCATCCCTCAGTTCGATGTACATAATAAGTATTTAATTCTTATTTGTTGACTTAACATTTGCCTCGTTCTTATGCGGCCTTAAGAGCTTCCAAAGTGCCTTTGCATTTCACGTTGTTGTGCTTAAGTGGGGAGCGCTGGACAGAGAAAACTTGAGCAAAATGTTGGCTCTGAGACCCACAGGCCCGAGGACTTGGTCACCTTTTTAGCCTCTTCAGATCTCAGTGTGGAAAATCAGGCCGGAGGCAGCCGGCTGATGGCGGAAGCTGCTGTGCGAATCAGCAAGTGCCTCGCGCATCAGCGTGCTGCCCGCAGGACAGGCCTCTCCAAGAGCAGTCCCCACCCAGGGGATTATCAAAAGGTAATCTCAGGGCTTGGCCCAGGGCCAGCAACCCGAAAGAACCTACATTGTTAAAAAGTACAGCCCTAGTCTCTTTTTCCAGCCTGGAACCCCCAATTCCCAGCCTCAGCCCTGCTGCTGTTGAAGGGTAAGGATTTTTCCCGATTCCGGCCCACAGTCACACGGCTTGGGGAGGAGGACACATAAACTCCCAGTGTGTCCAAGGTGCTTGCGCGGAAGACTTGAAAATTACTGCCCTCGAGGTATTTTAGCATATTGTCTCAGTAGATGCAAAGCAGAGGTTATCCATCATTTTCTGTGCGGAGAAATTGAACTGAGAATGACTCGTCTAAGGTCCCAAATTCAGAAGGAACAAAAAGGAGACAGGGTCTGAGTCGGGTAGGGAGCGTGCCTGGTTTGTTCTGGGCCAGCACCAGGGAGATGCAGTCTTACTTCTAGAATTGACTCCTCGCTGTAGATTCCCTCTCCATTTGGGTGGGCACACCCAGGCATACCCAGGCCTTGGGCCCCCATGAGGATGCCTAGGCACCCAGGTTACCTCAGCCCCCAGACTTCCTGTCCTTCTTCCCAAGGACATCTTCCTGCCAGCCTGGTGGTGAGTGTAAGTTTAAATAACTAGTAGGAGAGACAGATAGATATTCCGCTTCAGCAAATGGAGTTGAACGATGAACACAGGGACTGAATGTTTAGCCACAACCAAGGCAGAGGAGGATAGAAATGCTATAAATGTAGCGAGTGGAACTCCTGCTTTGTTATCCAAAAACAGCTTCCAGCAAGTGTGAAAAATGGAAATTATTGGGAGGTGCCCCCTAGGTCTTTATGGAGAGGCTACAGTCTACCCTTTATAACCTAATGAGATTGACCGTTGGCTACAGTTAACTTGAAGGGTTTTATGGTTTCCTGCATGTGTTGTTTTCCTGCCTAATGTTAAAAAGAAGAAGAAGAAAAAAAAACCTCACTTCACCAAACGGTATTTCCCAGGGGACTGTTTGACCACGCTGTTGTGTCTTGTCCTGTGCCATACTCCACAGTGCTCCTCTCCGTGTGTCTGTGGGTACAGGTGATAATAAATTTCACCCATTGTATTTTCCTCTGACAGTTCCAATTCAGGGCAATTGGCAGATGGAATCCTGCCAAAGACATGAGGCTTAAGTCAAGTCATGGCAGGATCCTTGAATAGGGACTTCCTCCACCCTGAAGCTTTTTTAAGTCCAAAGTTGTAACTCATTTGTGTGTCAAAAAATTGCTTTGTGTTCCACCTAAGACATTCAAATGATTTTCCATCTGAAGCTTGGTGGTTTTTAAAGGGTGCAACATAAGAAATAAATGAAATACTACTGACTTTGACTTAGTTTGCTGGGTTCTTTTGAGACAGGATCCCACTGGACTAAGAGTCCAGGCTGGCCTCGAACTTGGAGGCCTCCTGCTAGCTGGGATGGAATGAGTGTGCTACCGCCCACAGCCATAATTCTAGTTTTTAGATTCGGTAAAGGTACTATTTCTCCATATGACACGCAGTTGGAAGGCACAAGGAAAGTGGAAGCACTGGTAGCCTTAGTCGGCTCTCTCTAGCAAACGGCCAGCAAATGTGGGGTGATGACTGGCTAATATGCCTGCTGCAGGGAATCAAAGACCTGAGCAACCAGGCCTTGTATAACAGTGTTTTCTTCCATTACATACGAGGCTCTTGGTCGCTTACCAGTATCCTGCCCTTACTTCTGGAGCCTTAGCACCTGAGACCTGTGAGCCCTGTGTCTCCTGGAACTCCTGACCCTCAGGCCCTGGCCTCTGCTCCCTCCCTCCCCTTTCCCACACTCCCTTTGTGGGTCTTTTATCTCTTCTGTTTACCAGTCCTTGGAGAAGAGGCTGAATAATTTATTTGAAGTTGGGGGAAGCTGTGGAGCTCAGAGCACATCCCCCTTTGTCCCTCCCTGGGCAGGAGGTGTGGAAAGCCTGCCTTCCAAAGAGGCTGTGCTGATGTACACTTGGGAGGTTGCTAGCAGTTTTCATTTAAGTTTTTGAAATTTTTTTACATCTAAAAGTTGTAGAGGAAAAGAAAACGGGAGGGGGGGAGAGAGATGTGAAAAGTGTATTTCCCTAAAGTTTTGCCCAAAGATTGTGACCAAACAGTATCTTTTAAGGTATACATAAGTATTCTGTGAAGAAGTAAAGGAAATTAAATAAACTAAGGTCAGTTAGGGAAACCTGAGCTAAGATTTATTGTTAGAAGAATGTATAGTAACATGTGTGTTTAAAAAAAAGTGTATTTTTTTTTTTTTTAGTAAATCTAATAGTAGACATTTATGCATCTTGGTATTATAGATTGTTGACAAGTTTTCCCACCCTGGAGATTGTTAAGTGTAAGGTGGAGATTGGAGAGAAAAAATTAGAGATATGTTTAAATGAACTAAGGTTAAAAATTATAATAAACATTGAAACTTCATCCCCTCGATAAAGGGAACAGGTTATTTTAGCATTAGGTTGAGCATGCTGAGACAACTTTCCCATCCCCAGTCTGTGATCACGTACATGAAGAAAAGCCAGAAAGACTACAGGACAGCCTTGACACTGAGCTGCTGGTCCGCTTTGGGGACTGTAATGCCGCTGGAGCAAACGAGTGTGAGAACGGAGGTCAGATCTCGGGTCTGTTGTTCTTCCATTAGAACCGATTAGGCTGATTCTGTCTGTGTTGTTGGTCTTACTTTTTGCTGGATTTTGATTCATTGCAATAACTTGAAATCATGATGTTTTACTCCAAAGACCATGTGACTCTAAGGGGAGGTTTATGGGAGTGTTGGCATGAATGGCTTTCGAGATCTTCTGGATCTTTGGAGATCTAGCAAGCAGCCTCATTATTGGGTATGAAGATTCTGCAGATATTAATATCGAGTAAGGATTTGTTCAGTTTTCATCTGTTGCTTGACTCACTCCCAGTAACAAACCTACCTCTTCTCAATATTTTACCCCATAATCCACCCCCTCCCCTTTTTTGGTACTGGCAGGTGCAGCACCGCTGAGTTATATCCCTGGCCCTTGTGATCCCTTTTGTGATACTTTTGCCGTACAGTTACCAATCGTTTAACCAGCCAGTGAGCTGAATGTTTCTGTGTTACATGCCTACTTCTGGACTACTCACTGAGTATCACGCATTAATTAGTTTAGGATATTCTTCATGCTCCCATTCCTTAAATATGCCTTTGTTCTTGGGATCTGGAGGCCTTCATCATGATGGCTTTCTTCTTTTGCCTCTATACTAAGGGAGGGCAAGCTCAGGGTCCACAGGGCATCTACCTCTCCCCTTCCTTCTATTAGTCACAATATCCTCACTTTGAACAGCTTAGTTTGGCTTCTGTCTATTTCGTATTATGACTTTTTCCCCTGTAGTCCATACTGTTGAGGTTCAGCAATATAACAGCAGGGACTGTATATGCTACACTTTCAAGAGACTGTCCAGGGATCAGGGCCAAAGACTTTATCTAATCACCTGCAGGACCCCTGACCCTAACATGGTCGGCCATCTCTGTAACACTGCCCACTCTGCTCAAATAAGCAGATAAGAGAGAGTCAAGAATATCTTTAAGGAGCACTGTGGATTCTTGCCTCCTTCTAGAGCCAACTGAGGGAGAGTTTCAAGGGATTTCCAACTGCAGAGATTAGGGTATCTATAAGAAAGGGAGACCGAATTCAGCTTGCAGTCAGTCAACTGCTTTGCAGCTGGGTGTTCTGCCAGACAGAGACGGAGGCTGGGTAGGAAGTTTTGTTATCTGTTTTTGCCTATGTGACACAGCAAGGTGATGAGTGTCCTCAGGTCAGTATGCTGAGGTAGGAATGAAGAGGAAAGATATGGACAGTTCTTTTTACAGAGGTGGAGAAAAATTCACCCTGGGGTCCTCACATTAGAATGGAACTATCAGGAGTGGCAGGAGCAGCTCCAGCTTTGTATGCCTGCCTCTGAGGAGATCATGGAGGCTGGAGGTGTTTACTGGGACACAGCGCAGACACTGGATCCAACAGTGGCCAGTTAAGTAGAAGGATGTGGGCCCTATTGCTTTCACCAACACTCGGGTGGAGCTAGGCTTTGAAGTGGGCCTCGGAGAAGGTGTGCCTCTGCTCTGAACAAATCTAGCTCACTTTGGAAGAAAAGGGAAGAGATTTAACTCATATCTGAGTATAAAATTTGAAAGTAGGTAGGAGGATGAGGCAGGAGGATTGGAAGTTCAAATCCACCGTGGGCAGTTTAGAGCCTTAGCAAGACCCTGTCTCAAAATAAGAAAAAAGTGTTGGGGCCGGAGATTTAGCTCAGTGGTTCTAGCGCCTGCCTTGCAAGCGCAAAGTCCTGAGTTCGATCCCTGGTAACCACATACAATGCTGGGTGTGGTGACTCACACCCACCAGCAATCAATACCACATACCACAGTGCTGCGCATGGTGGCTCATGCCTGTAATCCCAGCACTCAGGAGGCAGAGGCAGGAGGATTGCTGAGTTTGAGGCTTACCTGTGCTACAGAGTGAGTTTAGGGCCAGCCTGAACTACAAAGCAAGACCCTGTCTCAAAAAAAAAAAAAAGAAAGAAAAAGGGCTGGACATGTACCTTTGTATGAAGGCCCTGGGTTCAATCCCCAGTACCCAAAGCAAACAAGGAAACAAAAACTTGAGTTGACTTTTTGAATAACTGAAAGTGACAGGGAAGTATAACTCATACCACAATGTCTTGTTTGTTTGACTTTCTTCCTATACCATACTGTATATCTTACCATATCATATTCTACTGATACAGCATCCATCCTGGGAACTGGCCAAAGATATTTGGGATAGATATATTAAAAGTAAAAAAGGGATTCCATGCTAATCTAGTCATTATAGAGCTCAAGATACACCACCACCCGCTTCTTTCTTCTTTTCACAGATGTACTCAAAAAAATCCAGAAACACACAACTGTAGTAGTTCCTCTTTCATCTATTTATAAAGATTCTGTTTTTAAAAATGAAAAGAAAAAACCTGCCCTCTGCTTTAGGATACCATCACAGACTCCCTCATCTTGGAGTTTTAAAATTTTCAGATTATTGAGGAAATGTACAGACTGCCTAACCCACCTTTCTATATCGATCATACCAAGTCCCCCATCCCTTACTTAACATTTGGGGATTTTCTGACCTGAAAAGTCATCCAGGATCCAAAATTAACTATTATTGTCAAAGTCATTATTCAATAATGACTCAAAACTCATTTTCTTCGGGACCAATGGGCCACAGCCTCTTAAATTCTAGATAAATTCAATGAAAGCTATCCATTCTTAGAAAGGTGGTGAGTAGTTAGACAAATCAAAGTGAGATTACATGGGAAGTGGGAGGAGGCTTCCTCAGCTGTAGGTTAGCGTCTGTTCCGAGTGGCCAGGCTGATGGGGAGCAAGACTTGGGGGTCTGCCGGAAGGTCAGAGGGCTGATTCTTCTCTGTGGGTTCAACTCCCAGTGAATTCCCCTTCCCCTTCCAAACCCACATGTTCTCTAAAAGACTGGGAGACAGGTTCAAGGCCATTTTACTAGGAGAATCTCTCTCTCTCGCTCTCTGGCTCTGTCTCTTTGTCTCATAAAAACCCCTCCAAACATTCTTTTATACTTTTTTTTATTTTGAGATAGGGTTTTGCTTTGTAGTTCAGGTTGGCCCTGAGCTCACTATGTAGCCAGCAGTCCTCCTGCCTCTGCCTCCCAAATGTTGGCATTGCAGGTGTGAGCCACCACACCTGGCATTGTCGTGTGTGGTACTGAATTGCTGGTCAGTGTGAGTCACTACACCTGGTATTGTTGTATGTGGTTACCAGGGATCAAACCAGGGAACTTGTGCTTGCTAGGCAGCTGCTGGAACCACTGAGTTAAATCTCTGCACCTCCCACCAACATTTTATGAACAAAACATAGCCCTAAATATTTGGGGAGTGGAGAAATTCCAACTTACCCTCGTTCCTATCAAGCTCATTTGAAAGAAGACACGAGCATACCAAGCACTGCCAAATGCTTTCCAGGCTTTGCTTTGGTTAACAAAGACCTTAACAACAGTGGAGAATTTACAACTAAACAGGTCGAGGGAAGATGTTTGCAACTATTCAGTTCTAGCTCTTCCACAGTTAAGTAGCGGGAGCCCGGGTTGCTGTCTAACCAGAGTGGACTTGGTGAGACCTTCTGGGAGAGCACTTCCACCCTGTGGTTCCCACCGCGGCTCTGTTCAAGGGAAGGGGAGCATTTCCCTCTACCTTATTTCGTTTCTGATTCCAGTTGGTCCATCTGGAAATAATACTATTTATACCCTGAGCCTCGCTCCCCACAAGTGACTGCATGTTCCCTGACACCAACGATTGGCAGCTGTTTCATAGACATTTGCTCCTCTTTAGATACCTATAATTACACCAATTATGCCAATCACTGATGTTTATAAAGGATTTAAAATTTTATACACCCAGAAGCATCTATCAGAGAGCAGCGTTTGAGGAGAGTGACAACCACAATGAGGCCCATTTGGCCATCGTGACTGCTGCTGAGGGTCCTTCAATTGCGTGTGAGTGTAGGAAGGAGGCTTCTGCAGAGCCTGTTTGTTTTAGGCAAGTTAATCCCTTCACCGGAATACAATTCTATTTGGTTAAGAACCACAGAACTCAATTTCATTTTTCTTTGCAAAGGAAAGAACAATATGTCCCAACGTAATGAAATTAGGCTTTTCAAACCTCTGAGCTGTGGCATAAGGAAGCGGTGGTTGGCATCCCTCTGACCTGGCCCTTATCTTAAGCCTGAAGACCTGGTTGGATGTAGTTACCCATTTAGCATGCTGACCTGTAAGAACAGGAGCCTTCCTGGCAGGGCTGGGCTGAGCCATACCGGAGCTGGAGGAAGAAGGAACACATG